>JAJIBD010009019.1:0-56189 GCA_021461705.1 Cryptotis parvus | reverse complement strand
CTCCTTCCTTCCTTCCTTCCTTCCTTCCTTCCTTCCTTCCTTCCTTCCTTCCTTCCTTCCTTCCCTTTCTTTCCTTTCTTCTTTTCTTCTCTTCCACTTTGATCTTGTTAAAGACTTTGCCCCATACAAAGGTTCCTTTTTCCCCCACTCTGTCCTGGCTTTGAAATAATTTGAAGGTCTTGAAAGGCATCCTCTGAAACTTGACTGTGGCCTGTTCCTTAGAATTCGGATGTGTGTAGAGGGAACCGGATCTTAGTTTTGTGCCTTTTAAGTGGTGCTTCTAAGGCCTGGGGTCCTGAGATTCTCCCTGGGCAGTTTGGGGCAAGGAACCCCGCCCCCCAGTGCCGTGCTCCCTGGAGTGCTGGGGTGATCCTGGGCTGGTGTGGAGGTGTTTGGGGTGCGGGGAGGGGGACGCGACCATGCGGTACTCACTGGGGTATGCGAGGCATGCGGCTAACCACTGGAGCATCTCAGGCTTCCAGAAAATAAATCTTTTGGCTTATCTGTTTCATCTTGTTTGCGCAAATGAAAACAGATCATTTTGTGCCAGGGATCGAGTCATGCTACAACTAGGGGTAATGTGTCTGTGCTTCTTAACAGTCTTCTCCCCTGTACTGTTGTACTGTTTGTACAAGTTGGAGGCATACTGTTACAGAGGGTACCCCACAGTATCAAACTAGCTTCCTTGCCTGTGAACAAGCTCATTTGGGGGGACTTCCAGGCAAGGGTCCGGGGACCACTGCTGTCAACTGTTCCAGCTGCCCTAGAGCTGGTCCTTGGGGACCTCCAGTGCTACCACCAGCCATGGTGTGGGGTGGGGCCTGCAGTGCGGGGATCAAACTCTGGACCTTGACCCTGCCGAGGGTCATCTTCAGATCATGTAAGGGCAAAGCAGTTCCTGAAGGGAGTGAACAGCAGGGGTGGGATTGTGTGGTGGGGTGGCCCATGGCGGCTCTAGGACTGAACTTGCAAAGAGAGAACAGCTTACCGGGCATGAATCAGCATCCCAGTCACTGAGAACTGGAGCGCCTGTGTGTGGATTTGGGGCAGAGAACCTGTTTGAGAACCCGAGATCTGCCAGTGGACCTGGGCTACCTGCAGGGCTGAGAAATGGGTACCCGGCACCTGTGGCCAGAGGCTTCTGTGCTGGAGCGGCCTGGGATGCAACATGCCCCCTAACTCCTGTTCACCCGTGGGGTAGAGTCCAAGGACACATCCTCACGGAGGCTGGGGGATGCCAGGCCCCTGGCACGAGGTCAGAGAACCCTGGCACAGATGCTGGCTAGGCTCCAGGGTGGGCACAGGCAGGAGCCCCACACCATGGCTCTGTCTTTGACAAATGCACGAAGGATGCGCTGGAGGCATGTCTCCGTGATGGCACGGGCGGAGGGGTTTGCCCTGCCCGGCAGAAGTGGGGAAGAGAGTCCGTCCATTCCCAGGGACCTGTCATCCACCCGGAGCTGGGAAGCAGAACCGCACAGCAGGGCGTGGAGGCTCTTCCTTAGCACACCCTCCTTGAATGCACCATGCAGGCAGCTTGGCAGGACCACCAAAGGTGGCATTGGAGACTTCGCTTTTCGCAGGGTGGTGGGCCAGGATTTGGGTACCACCCTGCTGAGCTCTGTGCTCAGGACCCACCCCCAGCGGGGCTCCGGTGCCAGGATGGCACCCGGTTGGCTAGTGTTGACTGGTGCGGGGCCAGCACCGGCAGCCCAGCTCCCCGTCATCGGAGGTGCTTTTACCCGTTTCCCACAGAGAGATACAGAAGCCAACGGAGTTTTGAAGGGAAAACGCGCCTTGAAGGGAAGGGAGGGGCCAGAGGAAAAGCGCATTTGAGCCGGATTCCGTCAGTCCAGGCTTCCTGGGAACCCCCGGCTTCTGGTGGGAGGCTGCCAGAGCACCGCTGGCCCTGAATCATCTGCTCCCGACTACCCCGTGTGCTCCCGCCATGCTTGTGCTGTGCTCACTATTGTGGCCCCATTGGGAAGTAATTGCCGTTTAACCAGGTCCGTGGAAAACACGGACACGCCTGTGAGATGGTTCCCAAAGAGTGAGGGGGTGCGGACCACTACCAGGGAGAGCCCCCAAGGTCCCCGTGACAGAGGGTACTGTGGACCTGTCCGCTTTACCTGCACCTGGGGGAGCAGTGATTGGTGAAGGAGGGAGTTACGTTCTCTGGCGTCAGCCGCCCCACACAGCTGGGGCATCCCCACCGGGCGGAGCTGTCCTGCTGGGGCGGGGGAGTAGCCCGACAGGGTGGTCCCGCCTCCAGGCGGGGAGAGTAGCCGGACAGGGTGGTCCCGCTCCAGGCGGGAGCCCCCCCCCCCGCCCACCCCGGCCCACCAGGGGGTCCCCCGCCCTTTAACCTCCCTCCCTGCCTCTCGCTCCCCACCTCTCTCCACACTCGCTCTCTCTCCTCCCACCTCTCCCCTCCCCCCCCCCCCCCCCCCCCCCCCCCCCCCCCCCCCTCTCCCCTCCTCCACACTCACCTCTCTCCTCCCACCTCTCCCCTCCTCCACACTCCCCCCCCCCACCTCTCCCCTCCCTCCACACTCGTCTCTCTCCTCCCACCTCTCCCCTCCCTCCCCCCCCTGCTCATGCCTCTCCCTCCCCAGCTCTCCCCTTACCCCAACTCTTGCCTCTCCCCTCCCACCTCTGCCCTTTCCCCCTACACTCATGCCTCTTCCCTCCCCTCCACACCCCTCCCTGCCTCTCTCCTCCATTCCCTGTCTTCCCTGTTCAAGTATTCATGAGTGCTTGGCCCACTGCTCGAAACCCATACATACATATATATGATAAATGCCTAAAATATTTCCCCCCACCAGAAGTAAATATTCCCTCTAGTCTTTAACCAACAAGACTTCACACCCGCCTGAGCACGTTGATGGCCCTGGCTCAGACTGGGATTAAACAAGTCTGGGCCTCCAGACCACGGAGAAAAAGTGCTTTTCTTATCTTCTTCCGGAGGCTTCTGCAGCAGGCCTTAACCTCTGGCTCCCAGAGTCAAGCCCTGTGCTGCTGGCTGGTGGCCCCTGGTCCGCGGGTCCCCGCAGTCACTAGGGGAGCAAAGAGTGCCGAGAGCGGGGGATTCTTAATAATGGCATTGTTGCCTAGTACTGATAGCGGGTGCGCCCCCCCCCCCCCCCCCCAGCAACCGGCAGCTTTTCTCAAAATCTAACATGCTTTTTTACTCGTTTGCTATCGGGGTCCGGCCAATGTCAGTTACTGGTGGGGGAATTTGTGGGGGAGTTTTGGGATTCAGCTGGTCCAGTCAACCAGGGGCTCCTGGCTTCTGGGACAGCACCAATGGGTTGACTATCAGCGGCCCTTACCCCACTCATGGAGCCGTGGCCGCCCATTCACTGTGCCTGTTCACCCCTCACTGTACTTCTATATCCCTTCACCCTTCTCCCCTGCAGCACCTGGCCCGGGACCCACTCCCTGCATCTGAAAGGGAAGAACCCACATATCTGGGCTCTGGGTATTGGCAGTGGATGACCCCACTTCTTTCCATTGGGCCCCCAGGCCCCTCTGATGGGGAAATGCCTTTCTCCACGCCCGTGGGTTTTAGATGGTCGGGCCCAGTGAACTTCCGGTCTGTTACGAGTTATCCTGGCTATGGGTGGCTGAGATTTCTTCCCTGAAGAACCTTCTGGAAGGATAAACTGCTGGCACAACCTCCCTCCCCTGCAATTTTTGTAAGTTACTTTTGGGTCACACTCCGCCATGTTCAGAGGTTACTCCTGGCTCTGCTCTCAGAAATCACTCCTGGTGGTGCTCTGGGGGACCCTGTAGAATTCTAGGAATTGAACCCGGGTTGACCATGTGCAAAGCAAGTTCCCTACCCACTGCACTATCTCTGTGGCCCAACCCCAGTTCTCTGATGTCCATCCTCACCTTTTTGTCCCTCTGGCCACAGCTCATTCCTTGGACTCCTGTCCCGGTATTGGCTTTAATTTATCCTCACCCACCCTGTCATCTCCCTGTCCCTAGCACCTGCAGCGGTCTCTGGTGGCATTGTTGCCTGCGCCTCCTGCCTGTTTCTTTGCTGTGGTTCATCCTTGATCCCCAGAGCCCGCCCCTGACCCCACTGGGTTGGGACTGGCCTCTCCTCCTCCTTACTGAGGACCAGTGTCAAGAGCAGCCACCCAGCTGGTGGGCACAGTCAGCGCTGGTGGCGGCAGGTATACGGTGGGCAGCGGGGCTGCCAGCTACAGGACTCTTGTGAGGGCCACCCAGCTAGTGGAGTAGGTTTGGTAAGAACTGGGGCCACCAGGAAAGCTGAGGAAGGTGTTTATCTTGAGAGATTTTGTGACACTGGTGGCGGTTCTTCTTCTGAGGCAGCTGGGGGAGTCTAGGCCAAAGGGGCCACGTTGATTAGGACAGAAGTGGGGGTCTTGCAGAATACCGGAAACATGGACCGCACCCCAAGTTCACGGAGCGGATTGTGGCGTAGGGAAGTACAAGTGTGCCATCAACCAGCTTCCCACGAGTGTTAGGACGGGCAAGCCAGTAAAGTGGCGATCTGCATCTAGAAAGTTCCTCAAGTACCACGCATTAACTTTCTTCCACACAATGTTGTCATTCCACACTTCGGTGTGGTGGCCGCTGACATCTTTCTCCTCCTCGGCGTCTGGAGGGACTCCCCAAAACCAGGACGTGCACCCCATGACAGGCGGCGACGTCTCTCCATTTTCGTCCAAAGGCGGGTGTGCAGGAGCAGCTGTTAAGTCGTAACTGTGCCGTGGCCGTGCCGTGGCCATGCCGTGGCTTCAGTTCACCGCCCTTCTTCCCTTACAGTTCCTTTCTGAGCTCACCGACTCCCCCCCACCCGGTGCTTGGAGGCTGGCCAGGACACTCTGGCCCGCGGGTTGCCGGCCTCCTCCCGGCTTCGTGGGGGGCCGGGGCTGGCCGAGTTCCTGCGTCCTGCTGGTAGATTCCAAGCGCGCCGTGACCTACTGGCACCAATCCGGGCTGCTGTCAAGCCCGGCAGGTCCTGTCCTTGCCTCCATGCTGGGCAGAGTGCAGTGCCCTCCACGTCACAGGCCCCTCAGTGCCGGTTAAGAGCATGTTGGGGCGAATTTCCTCCTGCTCCCAATAGTAGCTGTTGCAGGAGCTCGCGTTTCTTCACCACCTCCTGTCCCACTTCGGGCCCCACCATTTGTTGATGAGTGCAGAACCCTGGGCTCCTTTTTTTTTGCTTTTTGCTTTGGGGTCACACCTGATGGTGCTTAGTGGTCACTCCTGGCTCTGCACTCAGGAGTCACTCCTGGTGGTGCTCAGGGGAGCGTATGGGATGCTGGAGATCAAGCCTGGCTCAGCTCCGTGTAAGGCAAGCGCCCTAATCGCTGTGGTATGGCTCCAGAACAAGGACACTGGGTTTTGCAGGGGGCTGTGTAAGCAGAAAGTGGGGACCTTTGGAGGCGGCTGTGTTAGGCTGATGCATGGTCCAGCCTGGCGGGGATGGCGGAGAGGACCCCTGTCTTCTGGCTCTACAGATTCGGAGCTCTGGAAATAACTGGCCCCCCATGAGGCTTGATGTTTGCCTTCCCCAGTTCCCCGCCAACTTGCTTGAAAGCCCTGGCCTGCCCCAGCTCCCTTTATTGCTGTACCCTTCCTGAGTAATCCCGGGATTAGCATTTCTGTTGTTTTCCCAAAAAAAAAAAAAATTCTATAATTTACTCTTTTGCTTGTTTGTTTCCAGGTAGGGGTGATGCTGAGGAGTTACTCCTGGCTCGGTACTCAGGAATTACTCCTGAGTAATTCCTGGGGACCATGTGGGGTATCAGGGATTGAAACCTGGGTTGACCGAATACAAGGCAAGCACCCTCCCCACTTACTACCGCTCTGGCCCCACTTTCTAGAATTTTCTAAAAGGGATTCTTGCTGCTGCAGCAGATTCTTCTGTTCCCTGCAGTGTTGGGTCCCGTGGTGGCTGCTTGGGCGTGGAGCCCTCTCTCCCTCCCAGCACTTGGCTGCCTGAGCTCAGGTGATGGGAAGGCTCTAAGCCGGCTCTTGGGGCTGGACATCCTCACGGCTCCTCCGGTTACAAGTCACATTGTCTTCTGACACGTGAGCTGACATCTGAGGGTCCCCCAACTTATTTGATCTTCTGCCTCCTCTTCAGAAGAAAAAAAATAATGAAATGATGAATGATTCCACTATCCCAGCCCGCATAGCACCCAGGCTGTCACCAGGCACAGACTGTCCCAGGAGTCCTGGCGGCCAGCGCAGCCTTGGAGGGGCAGAGGCTGCTCATCCATATTTGTCAGTTCTCATGTAGACCAGCTTCTGGTGCAGGGCTGCCTGCTAGCTCTGGAGGGGGGGGCACCCCTCCCACAGGCAGAGGGGGAGGTAGAGCTAGGCTGGGGGGAGATGGGCGCTGGGCCACGGAGCCCAGCCAGCAGGCCTGAGCACGGCAGCTGGAGCGACTCCTTGGGCCTGCGGGCCTTCCGTCAGCCTTGGTGGGTGCGTCGGCTGTCCTCCTCCTCATGCTCTCCCAGCAGGGCCTCCCCAGGGCCCCTGCTCCATGTTCACTTGGCCATGCGCTCTGGATTGTGCAATGGCTCTCCGTGGGGGCCGCAGCAGCTGGGGCGCAGCTGGACGCTGTGTCCTGGGAACTGGAGCTGGGAGCCAGCAATTACCCCAACAGGACAGAAAACAGTTTCTAATCGAGACTTCCCGCGACTACTGTTTGTGTTAACTGTTGGGAGAGCCCGTATGGGGAGCCGGTGAATTTGCCAGCACCCCGAACCCACACCCACAAGTGAATCAGCCTCCAGGAGGAATGTCCAGGACCATCGTCCATTCGTTCTCTGTTTCTTTCCTTTTCTCTCTGTCTCTCCCCCCCCCTCTCCCTCCCTTCCCTTCCTTCTTACCTCTCTCTCTCTCTCTCTTTCTCACTCTCTTCTCTTTCTCTCATTTTTTGGGCCACACCTGGCAATGCTTCTGGGTTACTCCTAGCTCTACTCTCAGGGGTCACTCCTGGCAGATTCGGGACCATGTGGGATGCTAGGGACAAACCCGTACAAGGCAGGTGCCCTACCCACTGTACTGTCTCCAGCCAGCCTTCCTCCCTCCTTCCCTTCCTTCCTTTCTCTTTCATTCCTTTTTCATTCTTGTCTTCGAGATTTACTTTGTTCTTTGCCTCTGTACTTTCTCTCCCCACTCGGCAGACATGGTGAGACTCGTCCCAGCTCTGTGTTTGGGGGGTCGCTCGGGGGCCACGAGGTGCCAGGGACTTGCTCATGCCAACCCTGCCCAGGCCCAGCCCTTTGAGGCTCCTTGCCCCGTCGTTAGGGCGCCTGCCAGCAGAAACGAGACTCCGGGGCTCTTGGAACTGAACTTGCCATGTGAGAGGGAAGCAGTGAGCAGCGGGTCCCCTTGGTCGAGTTCTCCTTCTGCGGGGTCCCCATTGCCTCTCTCCAGACGGTTGTTTGACGGTGCCCCAGGAGCCCTATGTTCTAGCCCCGGAGGAACAGGAAGTTCTCCCTTCCTTCCACCGGGAGATGAGAAATACTTCCCCATGTGGGAGGCTGCCGGCAGGCACAAAGGCCCCTTCTCATTGTTGAGGCGCCCCTCAGCCCCCGCCACGGCCGGCAGGAACCGGGGGCGCAGAGCAGGAAGCCCTAGTTAGCTGTGCGCGCCCGCATTCTAAACATCTGCGCCTGGGCCCTGCTGTCTGGAAGGAATGTGCAGGGTGGGGAGAGGCCACCTCCTCCTGCCGGGCTCCTGCTCCGCTCGCCCTCTCTGCCGTCTGAGGGAACAGTGGTGGGGAGAGGCCACCTCCTCCTGCCGGGGCTCCTGCTCCGCTCGCCCTCTCTGCCGCCCTCTCTGCCGTCTGAGGGAACAGTGGTGGGGGAGAGGCCACCTCCTCCCTGCCGGGCTCCTGCTCCGCTCGCCCTCTCAGCCGTCTGAGGGAACAGTGGTGGGGGAGAGGCCACCTCCTCCTGCGGGGCTCCTGCTCGCTCCCCCTCTCTGCCGCCTGGGGAACAGTGGTGGGGAGAGGCCACCTCCCTGCCGGGCTCCGTCGCCGCCCCTCAGCCGTCTGAGGGAACAGTGGGGACCTGCTAGAAACGCTCCTGATCTTTGCTTTCTTCTCTTCACACTGGGACTCGGCTTCCACCCAAAAGTCACTCAGGCTGCCCCGGGAGCAGGCGGGGCAGGGGTCCGTTCCATTTCACAGGCCTCAGCGCTGGAATGAGGGGACAGACAGAGCAAGGGAGGGGTGGGTGATGGGGGCTGGAGGGGGGCTGCAGGCCTCCCTTGTAGCCACCGGAACCAAGAAAAACTGGTTTGTCCTGTTTCTCCCACCCTTTCCTCTGTTGGTGGTGATGCAGGTGATGGACCAGGCAGTGATGTGTGTGGGCGATGGGGGTGAAGGAGGTGATGGACCAGGCAGTGATGTATGTGGGCGATGGGGGGTGAAGGGAGGTGATGGACCAGGCAGTGGGCGGGTGGTGCTGAGGAGCAGGAGGTGTGGGTGGACTTATGCTTAGCAACCCAGCCACCTCCACAGTACCCCCGGTCATCTACCTGTGGTCATCTACCTGTGGACGTCCGGTCCATGGACGCTTGACAATGGATGTCTGCTTGTGGATGAGGC
Organism: Cryptotis parvus; assembly: GCA_021461705.1. Lineage (NCBI taxonomy): Eukaryota > Metazoa > Chordata > Mammalia > Eulipotyphla > Soricidae > Cryptotis > Cryptotis parvus. Next base: position 47,584 of record JAJIBD010009019.1, on the reverse strand, counting down.
AGAGTGGGGCGGAGCCTTCCTGTTGCAGGCAGGGCTGCCGCAGGTGAGCAGGGGTCATGACAGGTGGGTGGACCCTCATGATGGGTGTGGTCACGTGGGTGGGTGGGGCCTGGAGAGGGCAGGGCACGATGGGAGGGCGAAGCCTTTCAATTGTGGGCGGGGTCATCAGGGGCGGGCCCTGCTCGTGTGGGTGGGAGCTGTGGAGGGCCGACCCCCATCTGACTTGCCTTCTGTCCCCACCACCAGGCAAGGCCTTCGACATCACCTACGTGCGCCTCAAGTTCCACACCAGCCGGCGGAGAGCTTCGCCATCTACAAGCGCACGCGGGAGGACGGGCCCTGGGTGCCCTACCAGTACTACAGCGGCTCCTGTGAGAACACCTATGGCAAGGCCAACCGCGGCTTCATCCGCACTGGCGGGGACGAGCAGCAGGCCCTGTGCACGGACGAAGTTCAGCGACATCTCGCCGCTCACGGGCGGCAACGTGGCCTTCTCCACCCTGGAGGGCCGGCCCAGCGCCTACAACTTCGACAACAGTCCTGTCCTGCAGGTGGGTGGGTGTGGGGGTGTGGTCGCCATCCTCCCCTCCGTGGCTGCCTTTTTGGTTCTGCTGTCCACACTGGATGGCGTGACCTTGGGTGGTGGTGCGCAGCCCAGAAATGTCAACGAGGGGCGAGATAGCCCAGCGGTTAGGGCGTTTGCCTTCCACGCGGCCGGCAAGGCCCGGGGTTCGATCCCCGGCATCCCATATGGTCCCCGAGCACCGCCAGGAGTAATTCCTGAGTGCAGAGCCAGGAGAAACCCCTGAGCATCGCCGGGTGTGAGCCAAAAAGAAAAGAAAAACAGAAATGTCAACGAGACCCATTTTTTTTTTAATTTTTATTTATTTATTTTTGGTTTGGGGAGCAGTGCTCAGGGATCATTCCCTGGCAATACTCTGGGGACCATATGGGATGCCAGGGTTCAGACCCAGTCCCTGATGTCAAAGCAGTTGGGGTTTACCCTCGCTGTTGTATTATTGCTCCAGCCCTGTGGCCATTTTAACAAGTTAAGGGCAAGGGGAGTTGGAGTCAACCGGAGTGATAGGACACTTGATTGAGCCCAGCTGCAGTACTGGAGGTTGCCCTGATAGCCCCCAGCACTGCGAGGTGGACCATTGCGCCCCAAGTTGATGGTGTGCCTCTGGGATTGACTTCTGGGTCCTCCAAACCCACCATTCCCCAGAAAACACAGCTGAACCATTTTAGCCTTAAGGCGTGTGTTTGAGGGGACACAGACCCTTGTGCTTCTGACGTTTGGAAAGAACGGTCTTTGCTGTCCTGTTTTTCCCAGCAGGGCCTAGGGAGGGTGTCCTTGGGCCACCCCTGGGAAACGCTCAGGCCCACAGTGCTAGCCTGAAGGGGTTCAGTGCTCATGTATCACAATGCTTGAGGGTCACCAGGGCGCCCCAACCCATGTCATGCTCTTGGGGCTGTATGACTCCAGGGACCTCGCCTAAACCTCACGCTTGCCAGAGATGTGCTCCCTCACCACATAAAGTGAGTAGTGTTCTGGAATAGAGGATGCAAAATGTTCCAGACCCCTCCTCCCGCCAGCCCGCAGCCCCCTTCATTCCTGAGCCAGCAAGTGCTGACCTGTCAGCCCCGATGACAACTCGGCTTCACGGGGACAAAGCTGGGTGCGCAGGACAGGAACGTCCGGGATCACTGGCTTTGTTGGGAGAAACTTTCCCTGCTTGTTGCTGGAAAAGGATCAAAGGTTCTTTGGGGTCTCAGACCGCCGTTCTCGAGCTGCTGACTTGCTCCGGGGTCACTTCTGGTGGTGCCTGGGGGCCGTGGGGCACGGGGGTGAGTGGAACCCGGCCTCTGCACCCTAGGCCCCCGCTGCTGCCTTTCCAGCTGCCTCCCGGGCCCAGCAGCTCCCGAAGTTTCCTCCGAGTGTGCCCGGTGCTGCCTGGCACACCCCAGCATCAGCTCTCGCAGCTTCCGTTTCCATGTCTCTGCTGCTCCTGCCCTGATTATGGATGGCCCCGGGCTACCCGCCAGGCCCAGCATGGACCTGCAGCCATTCGAATAAGCTGGGATTGGCCTCTTTGGGGGCTGGGGCGGGGGACCCAGGCGCGCCAAACTGGGTGTGCTGAAGCCTCATGGTTTAATTTGAGTCGGGGTACCCTGGCTTATGGGGATGAACCCTGTTTTATTCTGCATTTGCATCCACCGTTTCTGCAGCATGCTGGGCTATGGTATCCTCTGTCTTGGCAGAAACGGTCTGGGACACTGTAAATGCCAAAACGTCTATCTCCGGCGTCTTTGTCATTTGCTGGGAGATGGGAAATCTCCATGTTGGTCGGGCTCCGAGGGGGCTGGTCAGGTCTGAGGAGGTGCTGGCTGACTGAGGTCGTGCTGGTTGTCCCTGAGGTCCTCTTCAGCAGTGGCTATGCCAGCGAAGGCTTTTCAAAAATATGTTTCTTGGGGCTGGAGTGATAGTTCAGTGGGGGAGGACGCCCGCCTCACACGTGGCTGAGCCAAGTTTGATCCTTGACATCCCATATGATTTGCCTGAGCTCACCTGAGTGGTGCCTGAGCACAGAGCCAGGAGTACGCCTGAGCAACAAGAGTGTGACCCAGAACCAAAGCCGGTCCCTTGCCATACCCGATAAAAGTGCTGCTTGCACTGGTAGGTGGTAGGATGTGTCCAGAACAACAAGCAAGTGGAAACCTGACTGACCAGAGGCCCTCTGGTGAGAGTGTGAGAAGTGAAGCTGTTGGCATTGTCCACTCCCAAATATCCGCTCATGCTGCCTCCCTTGAAATCACGTGCCGGCCAGGCAGATTGGCGGCAGACCACATGCTTTACAGGTGTGAGATCCTGGGAGCCTCCCTGTCCCCGAAAACACAGCAGGTTCACTAGAGGGGCAGTGGACAGTGGACCACACTGGCTGCAGTTTTCCGGCAGCGCTGCCCCACTCCCACCCCAGCCCGGGGGCCTGTCGGGAGCAGGAGGAATGTGCTGGTCGCGGCTGTGTTGCTGCAGGAGCTTGGGGCCCTCTGCGGCCTGTCTGGCTAGTTGTTGTCTTTATGCGGAGACGTTAATTGGGTGTCCCTGGATGTGTGACTTCCGGCTCCGCTATCCCAGGACCAAAGAGGGCCACAGAGCATCCAGTGACTTGGGGCATTCATTTTCTTCATGTCATGGACGAGGCAACCCAGAAAACTAAAATTATAAAACAAAACCCTAACGTGCCCCCAATCACAGAACTTCGATTTGGCAGATGGAGAAAAGCACGTCCCCAGTATGTTCCTGCAGATGGCCCCGACGCTGTCCACTCTGTGTGTGCGTCTGTGTGTGTCTCTGGGGGCCACTGGGAAGAGCTGTCTGCTGGGTCCACAGCGTTCCCGACTCAGGCTGCAAGCGAGGGTGAGTCGTGGCTGGGTCGAGCCTGGCCCCATCAGCACGTCTCCTGCTTTCTAATTATACTTGCAGGCAGGCTTTGATGAGCTCTGGGGGGTATGGTTCGTGCCAGGTGCCTCCCGCCCCTCCCCCCACGCGTGTGCTCTAGACACAGATGGCCTGGCCCGTGGGCACATCATTTGCACCCCAGGAAGATGAATTGTAGAGCTGGCGCAAGCTTGGTAGCCAGGACGGGGTGCCCTCCGCACACCCAGACCTACCAGCGCTCAGCCACCAACTCAGATTCTAAAGGAATCAAAGCCCCTCAGCCAGCCCAGGCTTGCTCACCCGGGTCAGCTGGGAAACCAGGGTCCCCAGACCAGCTTGGTCCCAGGACGGAGGATCTGGATTTGGATCCTGGGCCACCCTGTACGCCCTGGCTCCCCTAGATTTCTGTCTCATCCCAATGGATACTGGAGTCGTGGGTCACTGGAACTGTTAGCTCAGGGATCCTGCAAAGGGACCTCCGCAGCCAGGGCGGAGGCTTCAGAGAACTGAGGTGGCCCTGCTTTGGGGGTGCCTCTCTCCAGACCACTCACTGGCTCAGCCCATGTGGTACCAGAACATGCTGCCACGTGAGCTGAGCAATGAGTGTGTGCCAAGTAAAAGAACCAGCTCAGGTGGAGGAAAGAGAGAGCAAGGAGGAGCTGCTGGCTTTGTGCGTAGCCAACCCGGGTTCTGTCCTTGCCTGGGATGATCCCTGAGCACAGAGCCAGGAGTAAACCCTGAGCACCTGCTGGGGTGTATTAAAATATACAAAATATACCCGCCAAAAAAAAATAATAGAAGTGTGAATCGTGTGTGTGTGTGTGTGTGTGTGTGTGTGTGTGTGTGTGTGTCTTTTTTTTGGGTTACATGTGGCAATGCTTAGGGGGACTCCAGGCTCTGCAGTCAGGAATTACTCTTGGCAGTGCTTGGGGCACAATATGGGGTGCGGGGGTTGAGCTTGGTTGGCCATCTGCAAGGCAACGCCCTCCCCACTGGACTGTCTCTCTGGCCCTAATTTGTGAATCTTCTGTCTTGGGATCTAATAAGGGATTACCTGAGAGTCCATGGGCAAGTGAGGGTGCCCTTTCTTGCTCAGAGTCAAATACTCTGTCTTCATGTCATCTCACTTGACAGCCCCCCAACGCCAGCTCTGCTGGGAAGCAAGGCAGTTCCCTCCTCCCTCCCTCCCTCCCTCCCTCTTTCCTTCCTTCCCATTCATTCTGATCCACAGCCCAGGAAGGAAGGAGCCCCTCAACCCCAGAGCCAGGCTAGGTGTGGTCCCACCCTCCTGTCCCCTCTAAGAAAGGTTCCTGCCCTCACACTACCCCCTCTGTTCCGGGTCTTGGGGTGGGGAGAGGATAAGGGCAAGGAGGGCTGACCAGCAAGTCCAGTCCTGGTGCGGTGCTGAGTGCCAATCTTCGCCCCCTGTGAACCTTGCAGTTGTGCGCGTTGGGAGTGGAGCCTTAGGCACAAATGTGGCGTTTTCCTCCTTTGGGGAAACTTGGTGGTCCCACAGCCCCCTAAGATCCAGAAGGGCAGCATCCCAGGAGAGGGCGGGTGGTGGCATCGCTGGGTCACAGGGGCTGCGCTGGTGGCCTCACCCCTTCCTGTCTGTTTCCCCTCAGGAGTGGGTGACAGCCACCGACATCCGGGTCACTCTCAACCGCCTGAACACCTTTGGGGACGAGGTGTTCAGTGACCGAAAGGTCCTCAAGTCTTACTACTATGCCATCTCTGATTTCGCCGTGGGGGCAGGTGAGTGAGTCTCCGGGTGCCCCGTAAAACCAAGGGGCTTTGGTCTGACCCTGAAGGGGGCTGTGAGATTCAGGGGGTGGCGGAGGGGGACGGGGCAGGCCCCAACTTACCTCCGGACTGGGGGTGGTTGGGATGCTGCATGTGGGCGTGGCACCCGCACCTCCAGCTCATGCCTCAGGCCCCCCTCTCCGCAGGTGTAAGTGCAATGGACATGCCAGCGAATGTGTGCGGGACGGCCGAGGCCAGCTGGTGTGCGACTGCAAACACAACACCCAGGGGGTGGACTGCGAGAAGTGTCTGCCCTTCTTCAACGACCGCCCTTGGCGCCGGCCACTGCCGAGAGTGCCAGCGAGTGTCTGCGTGAGTGGCCGCCGGCCTGTGACGTCGTGGGTGGGGTGTGAGGGTGGGTGCGTGATTTGGAGGCAGCTCTGTGCTTGTGGCCTATGGCATGAGTGTGTCTGTGGGACACGTCTGCTGCACGCATGTGTCCAAGGCATGTGGCTTGTAGCGTGCTTGTGTTTGAGGGAGCTTGTGTGGACTGGCCACGCACAGCTTACATCCTACATGGGAGGTGAAGATTTGAGGGTTTTCTGGGTCTTTTATTGCTATTTCACCCCTGGGTGTTGTGTTTACCACACCCACTGGTCCCAAAGGACCCTACGTTACTGCAGATGGAACCAGGACCCCCTTGCAGAGCCTGTGCCCCGCATCCCTCTGAGTGATTGAAAATGCTTTAGAAGGGGCAGGGTCTTGTACATCTGCTGCCTGAGCCCATGTGCTGCTTGTGCCCACGTGACCGAGACACATGAGTCGCCTGCATCTCCCCTCTTGAGATGTCTCTCTCTCTCTCTCTCTCTCTCTCTCTCTCTCTCTCTCTCTCCCTCCTCCTTCCCCTTCCTAAAACCTCCATAATAAAATCTTTTATTTAAAAAAAAGAAGGCAGGGTCTTAATACAGCGGGAAGGCACTTACCTTGTCCACTGCCCATGTAACTTCCGTCCTGCCATCCCATGCCTGGGTGTTCTCTGTGCAAAGAGCCAGGAGGAACCCTAAGCATTGCCAGTGGTCCCAAGCCTCAAAATGAAAATCGAACAGGAAGTGGTCCTGGATTGACTCTTGTGTCTTTGCCCACAGCCTGTGACTGCAATGGCCGGTCCCAGGAGTGCTCACTCGACCCCCGAGCTCTACCGCTCCACGGGCACGGGGCCACTGCACCAACTGCAGGGACAACACGGATGGCGCCAAGTGCGAGAGGTGCCGGGAGAACTTCTACCGCCTGGGAGCCCACGACGCCTGTGCCCGTGCCACTGCAGCCCTGTGGGTAAGTGACGGGCCAGCACCCAAGGGAAAGGGCCGTGGCGTCACTGGGCTCTGCCATCTGGTGTTGGGGTTTCGCGTGGTCCCAACCGCAGCACCTACCTGCTGTCTCAGGCGTCTCCAGGGTGTTGAAAGTTGCAGGGGTGTCCCAGGGAGCAGTGGGTAGTGCGGGGGCAGCCCTTCCAGGACTCTGGATGGTTGATGTCTTTGTTTGGTCTCAGCGCCTGGAAGCATGTGGGGCTGCGTGCTGGCAGCTGTTAGAGGCGCTTGGCCCTGTCGGAGGTCGGAGGTGGACCAGCCAGACGCCCTGCAGGGGCAGGGTTGGGGCTGCAGAAGGGACTGACCTGGGGGGTGGGGGACGTGTGACCCCAACAGTCTCGTGAGTGATGGCTGCAGAACATGATTGCTCAAGGTCTGCATGTGTGTGTGTCTGTGCGCATGTGTGTCTGTCTGCATGCATTTATGTGTGTGTGTGTGTGTGTGTGTGTCTTCACATGTCTGTATGTGTGCGTGTCTGTGTGTGTCTGCATCTGTGTGTGAGGCTGTGCCTGTATCTCTGCATGTCTGTGTGTGTGCCCGTGCCTGTGTGTGTGTGTGAGCATGCATGCTCAAGGTCCAAATCCCCTGAGTGCAAAGCCAAGGAGAGGCCAGTAGCTGCCTCCAGGTAAGTGCCCAGCTCTTAAACAGGCACAGTTCATTCGCTGTTACCCATCTCTCTCTTTCCTGCCTGCCCTGTCCACTCTCCTTACCCGTCTTGGGCCCCTGCATTCCAGGTTCCCTGAGCACCCAGTGTGACAGCTATGGCAGGTGCAGCTGTAAGCCAGGAGTGATGGGGGGACAAGTGTGACCGCTGCCAGCCTGGTTACCATTCCCTCACAGAGGCAGGGTGTAGGTAAGACCGTGGGGCCAGAATGGGGCGGTGCAGGGGGCACCCATGATCGTCCCATGGCCGCACCCGCCCGCTCCTGCAAAAGCCATCCAGAGTCAGGATCTCCCCCTGCGTTGATGCCAGCCTAGGATAGGCTGGTACTGCCCTGAAGTGGAGTACCTGTGTTCACAGAGGGCACGTGTCCTGGCTAGAAACCAAGCCAGACTGTCCACTCACTTTTGGATTTGCTTTTGTTTGATCTAGTTTTATTCACTGTCTTCCTGTTCATCATCGATTTGCTTTCGAGCGGGCACCAGTAACATCTCCATATGTCCTGTCTCATGCTAGTAGAGCCCACGGGCATCTGCTTGCTCCAGGAACATAAAGAGCCTCAAACCATTCCATCAGGACATGGGAATGAGGTCTATAATTGTTACTGGTATTTGGCATATCAAATACGACACGGGTAGCTTGCCACTAGTTTTATTAGAGAGACAAAAATGAGCTTTACTGGGGTGAGGCACAAAGCCGGTGGGAAGAAGGGGCTTCCCTTGCCTTCTCTGTGCTCCGTGCTGAGTGCTTGACTGTCCTGCTTCTTTCCTGCAGGCCTTGCGCCTGTAACCCTTCAGGCAGTGTGGACGAGTGCAACATGGAGACGGGCGCTGCGTCTGCAAGGACAACGTGGAAGGCTTCAACTGCGAGAGGTGGCACCTCCTGCCTGCCTGGGGGGGGGGACCCTTGACTGCTTCTGGGCCCTGTGTCAGGACAGCCCTGAGGGCATCTGTGTCTCCTCTTCAGGTGCAAACCTGGATTTTTCAACTTGGAGCCCTCGAACCCGAAGGGGTGCTCCCCCTGCTTCTGCTTTGGCCACTCGTCGGTTCTGCACCAACGCCGTGGGCTACAGCGTGCATGCCGTCTCCTCCACGTTTCAGATCGGTAATCTGGGCCCTCTGGAGTGCGCCAGGGCCGCCCATGGTGTGGTTGTCATCTTCTGAACTGACTGGTGGAGGGTTTTGGTGGTGCTGTGGTGTTTCGGGGCCACCTCTGGCAGCACTGGGCACCACTCGTGGGTCCAGCATTCAGAGTATATGCTTTGGACCTTGAGCCTGGTCCCCTAAAGGTGTTTTTATAACGACAACCCTGAACATTTGTTAATGAACATTTTTTCACTTGACCTTTTTTCAGGGGACTCGAGCGAGAGTCCTGGGGTTCAGACCCAGGGCTGCACACTCCTGATTCTCCCTTCTCATGAAATGTGGTGTTTAAAAATTTAGGGGCCGGGTGGTAGCACAGCAGGCAGGGGCGTTTGCCTTGCGCAGCTGACCTGGTTCGATCCCGGCATCCCGTATCGTCCCCCAAGCACTGCCAGGAGTGATTCCTGAGTGCAGAACCAGCAGTAACCCCAGAGTATCACTGGGTGTGACCCCCCCAAAAAGCAAAAATAATAAATAAAAATTGGCGGTGCCCGTGAAGAATGCTGTGGGAGTTTCCTTTCACAGAAAAAACCCACCTCGGCTAAATCTGTGTCATTTCTGTGGACTTTTGCAATGTGGCAAAACCCAAGTTTGGGAGTGGTCACATTCTCAGAGTGCTCTCATTTCACATTTACCACACTGCCCGTGCTCCCACAGATGACGATGGGTGGCATGCTGAGCAGAGGGACGGCTCAGATGCCTCGCTGGACTGGTCTGCAGAGAGACAAGACATAGCTGTCATTTCCGACAGCTACTTCCCAAGATACTTCATTGCTCCAGGTGCGGTGGGTGGGGCCATATGGGGTATGGTTTCCGGTGGGTGAGGCTATGTGGGGCGTGGCTTCAGGTGGGGCTACATAGGGACGTGGCCTTCATTGGGCAGGATTCTGTGAGGGTGTGACTCCTATGGGTAGGACTCTGGGGGCGTAGCTCTTGGTGGGTGGAGTCATTGGGTGGGCGTGGGCGTGGTTTTCACAGTGGGGGGCTCTGCATGACCATCCCAGATTCTCACTTCTCCCCCTTGTACCTAACTTCCAGCCAAGTTCCTGGGCCAGCAGGTGCTGAGTTACGGTCAGAACTTCTCCTTCTCTTTCCGCGTGGACCGGCGGGATACCCGCCTGTCCGCAGAGGATGTGGTGCTCGAGGGGCCGGCCTGAGGGTGTCGGTGCCCCTGATTGCACAGGGCAATGCCTACCCCAGTGAGACTGCAGTGAAGTACGTCTTCAGGTGAGGCCTCTGTGCTGGCCACTCAACAGCAGCCGGTTCCTGCCCCAGCCTGGTTCTGCACCCTGCCTCCACGAGAAAGGCCCGTGCTGAGGTTGCCCCTGGCCCTTCCTGCCTCCACAGGCTCCACGAAGCCACTGATTACCCCTGGAGGCCCACCCTGAGCCCTTTTGAGTTTCAGAAGCTCCTTAACAACTTGACCGCCATCAAGATCCGCGGGACGTACAGTGAGAGGAGTGAGTGCGGGGCCACTGTTGGGGTGTGGGGTGTTGCAGACAGTGCCTGCATGGGGAAGCCTGTGACAGTTCACCCTGAGGCTGTCCTGCCTACGCCAGCTGGGGAAGGGGCTGTGCAACGAAGCACCCACCCTGCACACATGACACTGGATAGGAAGACAGTGATAGGCCCTGATATTCCGTCCCATTAGATGGGCTCGATTCAGCCCATCTAATTCACTCTTGAAACAGCTGCTTAAGACCACCCCACAGGTTCAGGAAGAAGATAGACTTGCCACTTTTGGGTGTTGTATTCCTTTTCCCATCCCTTCCTGTGGTGCTGTGGTAATGGGGCTCAGGGGTCACACCCTGCAGAAAGAAACTTTATCATGTGTGGCGGCAGGCTGGGTGTCACCTCACTGTCCTCTGAGTACACCCCAACTTACCTTCCTGTTTCCTGCTGTTCCTTCCTGTTTCCAACATGGTCCTGGCGGACCTGCTCACAGCTGCTTGCCTGGCTCCGTGCCTGCACCCGTGTGGGGCTGGAACCCTGCTCTTTCTCCTCCCTCTCTGCTCCTAGGGGGTACAGGGATGGAACCAGGTCGGCTCCGTGCAAGGCCGGCGCCTAAGCTCCGGGTGCTCACTCCAGCCCCTGTGGAGTTCATTGCGTCTGTGTGTGAGGGGAGGCGTCAGCTCCCAGCTGTTTGTGTACTTGTATGTGTGTGTGCGTCTGCACAAATGTGTGTGCATGTGCGTGGAGCCAAACAGGAGTATCCGCCTACAAGTGTGCATGTGTGCTTGTCCGTGTGTGTGCCTGTCATCCTACAGTTCCCAGCTCTCAGCCCTAAGCCCTGGTTGCTGGGACTAGAATCCTGGTCTGGGCGTGAAACTCAGAATCCCCCCCTGCCCCCACACACTTTCCCTCCATAGGTGCTGGCTACTTGGATGATGTCACTCTGACCAGTGCCCTGCCCGGGCCCGGCGTCCCCGCCACCTGGGTGGAGGCGCGCACCTGCCCAGCGGGGCTACGGGGGCAGTTCTGTGAGGACGTGTCTCTCCGGCTTCCCGAAGGGAGACCCCGAGCCTGGGGCCCTACAGCCCGTGTGTGCTCTGCACCTGCAACGGACACAGCGAGACCTGTGACCCTGAAGCGGTGAGGAGGAGAACCCAGGGGGGGGGAGTAGGGGGACGGGGTGGCGCTGACACCCCCCCTCCTTGCACAGGTGTGTGCAGCTGCACCCACAACACGGCCGGTCCCCACTGTGAGAAGTGTGCTGATGGGTACTACGGAGATGCCACAGCAGGCACCGCCACCAACTGCCAGCCTTGCCCGTGCCCCCGGCGGCTCCAGCTGTGCTGTGGTGCCCAAGACTGGGGAAGTGGTCTGCACCAACTGCCCCATGGGCACCACCGGTGAGTGATCCCCCTACCTGACCGTATGTCTGGGGGCAAAGCCTGGCAGGGTTGGGTTGGCAAGGCTTAAGCTTTTTGTGTTTGTCTGGACCCTATACCCGGCTGTGCTTGGGGATCACGCCTGACTCTGTGCTTAGGGCGGACTCCCAGAAGAGCCCAGGGAGACCCCCAGGGTGTTAAGGCTTAAGAATAACTGAATTGGAGGGGGACTGTAGTTCCCGCCTCAGGGAGGTCCCAAGGCCCCAGGCTCAAGGGACCTCCTGTGGATCCCACTGTCCTAACATTACTTGGGGGCCAGGGGGTGGCCATGGCAGCAGATGCTGGGGCCTAGGCCGGCCCTCCCCGAGGGGGCTAGTGGGTGCCCAGCAGTGCTCACTGTCCCTCCGTAGGGCCCCTTGCCTGTGTCCGTTCCCTCTGACCGCTTCATGGAATACGGAGCCAGGCTTTGTTTCATCTCGCTGCTTGCTCTCTGGAGGAACCTCTCCCCGCTGTTTCTCCTGCGGCGGCTCTTTGGGGGTCTGCCCCGGCTCCTCTTCTCAGGGCCTCTCACTTCCCGGTGTCTATGTTCAAGGCCTCTGGGCCTCCCCAGGACGTCTCTTGTCAGGACCTTTTCCTTAGGTCCTTTCAGCCCAGGGCTTTTCTCTTCAGGGCTGCTTTTCTCTGGACTGCTCAGCTGTGTTCCTATCTATCTCCCTAGTTACCTGTTTCATCTTTCGCTGCTCTGTCTCTGTCTGTGAATCCCTACCTCTTTCTTTGAGTTCCTCTCTGTTTCCCCCTGCTGCCGGTGGTCCTGCTACTCAGTAGCCCTGAAGCTCTGTAGCCCTGTAGCTTTGATGCCAGCCCCCGGGCTCAGGCACCAGGCCCTGTGGTTCTGGTCTGTTTGGGCACCAGATGTCCGTTTTCAGTTGTGTGGCTGACCAACTGACGGTATTGTTCAGAACCAGTCCAGAGGCTCTGAACTCCCTTTAAGACTCTCTTCATACTATCTCCAAGCACTTGCCCTCGGACAGGCTCAGCCAACCCTTCTCTCTGCTCCTCTAACTCACTCCTGCCAGCCAGGCTTAGAACCCAGTCTCAACTGACTCCTCGACTGTTTTCCAACTCATATATCCCCATAATTTGGATATCAGCCATCCCTTTAAGGGATGTCTTAAATCTCTTAAGAGGACCCAGTACCATGGGACGCCAGGGATCAAACCCTGGTCGTCCACATGCAAGGCAGGTGCCTGTCTCACTATGTTACCGCTTCTTCCTCAGGAAATTTCCCCGAAGACCCAGTCTTCAGGAAATACCCCCTCTCCTGGCTCTCCTGGACACCCCCACTGAGGGGCAAGAGGAGCCTAGAGTCCCCTGTCCCCAGGGGCCCCAGTGTCATGGGGACAAGTGCACCTGTGGGTAGATGCAAACCCAGCTGTCAGCTGGGGTGACCCCACCATCATACCCCTAGTAAAGGATGCAGATGGGAAACAGAACAAAGAAACAGAACAATGCACACACACACACACACACACACAAACAAACGAGGGCCGTTAGCGATAGGACAGCAGGGAGGCCCTTGTACACAGCAACCTGGGTTCCCTCCTGGCATCCCAAACACCACCAAACATCCCTCCAAACACCACCAGGAGTGATTTCTGAGTGCAGAGTCAGGAGTGGTCCCTGAGCTTTGCTGGGTGTGATCTAATTAAAAAAAAAAGTAGAGAACTAAAAAGAAACACAGCAAAATACACCCACAGAAGCAGCCACACACACAGCCGAGAGAGCTGAGCTCACTCAGAGATTGCCTGGTGCATCCTCGGGCGCTGGGCTGTGCTGGGGGTCCAGCCAGGGCCTCCCCCACATGCCAGGCAGGGCGTCAGCCCTTTGATCTACCCTCGGCCCCTGTAGCAATTTGTGAGAGAGGATGTTAATTGGATTGCCGGTGTGTCTGGAAGGTTCTTTCTCTCCTTCATCCCCATGGGGCCGTCCTGTCTGCCCCACGCCTCGACTCGCCCCCACAAGCACTCCTGTACCAGCAGGAACCTGGTGTGTGTGCTCTCCCGGGGTGCCCGCGCTCCTCTGCACTGAGACGCCATCCCAGCCCCTATTGCCCGGCTCCGTCCTGCTGCTTGGGTTCCCTGTGGTCGGGTGGGCAAGCTGAGCTCTTCCCTCATGCCCATCACCTGGGCCCCGGGGACCCCAGCACCCCTAAGCGTGAGTGTGGTGACTCCAGGAAAAGGGGTGAGGGGTGGCTGATCCTGCAGGGTCTGGGGGCCTCGGGGGAGCACCTGGTCAACCGGACTTGGTCGTGGACTCGAGTGCACCCCTGGACAGTGGCAGCTCGCCTGCGCTGGCCTTTGTGCCTGGTGGGGCACTGCAGCCATGTCTAGGACTCGAGTCCGCCCTGGGCCCGCCCGCTGAGCTGGCCTGGCTCCTCTGCAGGTAAGCGCTGTGAGCTCTGTGACGACGGGCTACTTCGGGGACCCCCTGGGCCAGAGGCGGGGGCCAGTGCGGCTGTGCCGCCCGGTGCTGCAGCGACAACATCGACCCCAACGCTGTGGGCAACTGCCACCGGCTGACTGGCGAGTGTCTCAAGTGCATCTACAACACGGATGGCTTCTATTGCGACCGCTGCCGCCACGGCTTCTTTTGGGAACCCCCTGGCCCCCAACCCGCAGACAAGTGCAAAGGTGGGTCCTCTTCCCGGGTCATCTCCCTTCTCTCTTCCTTTCCTCCCCCTTTTCTCCTCTTCTGCTCCCCCTCCGCTCTTGGGGAGGGTAGGTCTGGCTGGGTGGGCGGGGAGCAACTCGCCTCTCCCATCCCCTTACAGCCTGCAGCTGTAACCCGTACGGGACGGCTGGGGAGCAGGGGCGGCTGCAACGCGGTGACGGGCCAGTGTGAGTGCCTGCCCCACGTGGCCGGGCCGCGACTGCGGGGCCTGCGAGCCGGGCTTCTACAACCTGCACAGTGGACATGGCTGCGACAGGTCAGGCACTGGGGTGGGGGCCCCCTGTGTGTGGCGTGGGGGGGGGGGGGGGGGGGGGGGGGGCTCCCCTGTGGGTGGCGTGGGGGTGGGGGGGGGGGCTCCCTGTGGGTGGGGGGGGGCCGGGGGGGGGTGGGGGCTCCCCTGGGTGGGGGGGGTGGGGGCTCCTCTGTGGGTGGGGGGGGGCTCCCCTGTGGGCGGCGAGGGGTGGGCAGCTCTGGGCTCCAGGTGGGGACCGGACTGGGGCCTCCGCACATGAGGCTGCTCCAGCTCTGAGTCATCCTCCAGCCCCTCAGGCATCATTTGGGGTCTGAACAGACCCCTAGAGGCTGAGCCAGCTCCTGGGACAAGACTTGGGGGCAGCGGCCTGGCTGTGTTGTGTCCCTGCTAGCTGAGCAGCTTTGTAAGAAATAGAAAAAGCAGCCAGTGAAGAAGGTCCTGTCCATAGCGCTGGACAGAGTGTCTCGGGCCTGGAACCACGGCTGGTGCAGTGGGGGACTCGGAAGTTGCCTGCACAGGTGGCTGGAGCAAGGGGGCCCTACATGGCCAAGGCTGCTGGGCCCTGGCCCCAGGGTGCACAGGAAGCGGGGGCGCCAAGTCGCCTCCTCACCAGGGTCACATCCCGCATCTGTCTGCAGGTGCAACTGCCACGCCACTGGGCTCCACTAACGGGCAGTGCGACATCCGCAGCGGCCAGTGCGAGTGCCAGCCAGGCGTCACGGGCCAGCACTGTGAGCGCTGCGAGCCCAACCACTCGGATTTGGGCCCGAAGGCTGCAAACGTAAGTGTCACCCGATTTCAGCCCCAGGGACTGCGCAATTTGGGTCACCACTCATGGACGGGGCTGGGCCCCTAAAGCAACCACAGCATTATGTCTCCCTGCGGTCCGTGCCGGATCCCTCAGACCACCTGCCCTGGACTTGGCCCTCTCTGCATCTCCCGTGTCCCAACCCCAGTCCCCTCCTGGGTCTCATCTGAGCTTCAGAGCCGTCTGCTCTGGTGTGTGGGTCACACACGAGACCCACACACATTTGGGTGGGTCCAAGCATCACATCAGCGATGCTTAGGGGTTACTCCCTAGCTCTGCACTCAAGACATACTCCTAGCATTGCTTGGGGGACCCTGTGGGATATCTGGGATCAAGCCTGGGTCAGCTGCATGCACGGCAAACGCTGTCCCCACTGTACTATTCCTCCAGCCCTGCGCTGATGTTTTCACCAACTCCAGCCCCTGGTAAACACCGCTCCTCCTTGGCATGAGTGCAGGCCTGACTTGGTCCCAGGATAGTTTGGGGTACACCTTCCAAGCTCCCCATTTCTTCTAGGAATGCAGCCGAGCTGTGGTGCACATTGGTTGGCCCGACTTGGAGCGAGTAGGCAGAGCCCCAGAACCTGGGCTCGCTGGGGATACCAGGAAAGGAGGAGCAGGAGTGGGGAGACGAGGCTGCCTTTCGGGACATGCCCGAGCAAACTGGGGCGCCCACGCAGAACCTGTGCCCGAGCCGGCCGGGCGCAGTGCATTTGACCAGCGCTCTGATTGCCGAGCAGTGTGGCTTGTGGCTCCCCAGTGCTGCGCCCGTTGCACCACGGCCGCTGGCTCGACTCCTCCGTGTTCCTGTGCCCGTCGCCCTCACCCTGCCTCCTCTCCCGTCCCCAGCCTGTGACTGTCACCCCGAGGGCTCGCTGTCCCTGCAGTGCAGAGACGACGGGCGCTGCCAGTGCCGCCAGGGCTTCGTGGGGAACCGCTGCGACCAGTGTGAGGAGAATTACTTCTACAACCGCTCCTGGCCTGGCTGCCAGGAGTGTCCTGCCTGCTACCGCCTGGTGAAGGACAAGGTGGGCTGTGCACACGGGCGTGTGTCCTGCATGCCGCGGCGCTCACTCCTGCGCCTGTCCTCCCACACAAACACGCGTCCGTTCATGCAGCACAGGTTCATTCCTGTGTGTTCACCCACACATGCAGTCCACTCGAGCAATCTGTGTTCATGTATGTTCATGCATCAGTTCATGTAATACTCATGTGTGTTCGCCCAAGCATGCATGTATCAGCTCATGCAGTATGTACTTAGGTGTGTCTGTCGTGCGTGTGTTCACATAATGCGAATAAAACCACGCATGCACACACGTGTTTCTTCACGTGGACATTCGTTCCTCCACCCAGCAGAGATCTGAGGGCCACCCACCCCTGCCCTAAGCTTCAGAGAAAGGTGCCGAGCCAGGCGGACCCAGCTCCCGTTCTCATGCTTCCTGAGGGAGACAAATAGTGGAACTCGAGTCAATGAGTCCAAGACAAGTTCCAGAAAGACATTAACGGGGTGGGAAGCCTGGCCCAGAGCGAGGGAACATCAAGGCCTTCAGGGTGGGGAAGTACAGAGGTCGGCGAGAAGGCGCCAGCAGCTGTCCGGGCGCGGGAAGCTGGGGTGCAGGGATCCCTGGGTTGTGTTGCAGGTGTCCGGAAGTGATGTCAGCAGACGTCAGCAGGGTGACTCCTCAGTGACTGAGTCCCCTGGCTTGGCTGGTCTCCCAGCAGGAGCCCTGCATTTTATTCCAGACCCAGTGGGAAGGCATCCATGCCCACTCAGGAGACTGGTTCTGTTTAAGAAACAGGTGCAGGGGCAGGGAGATAGTATAGCAGGGAGGGCATTTGCCTTGCACAGGGCACCGCAGGTTTGATCCCCAGCATCCCTTATGGTCCACTGCGCACCGCCAGGAGTAACTCCTGAGTACAGAGCCAGGATTAACCCTTGAACTTGCCACCATGGGCCCCCACCCAAAAAAAAAAAAAAAGAAACAGGTGCAGGTACTGGAGCAATAGTCCAGTGGGGAGGACGCTTGCCTGGCACGTGGCCAACCTAGGTTTGATTCCCAGCATCCCTTAGGTTCCCCGAGCCTTTGCCAGGAGTGATCCCTAATCACAGCTGGGTGTAGCATTGGGTTTCAGGAATGGGCTGGTCAAGGTTCCCCAGGCTAGAGAAGCACTCGCGTGGACACCAGAGGGGTCGGCCCCCATCCCCAGTCCCCACACTGCTGGGCCCCTGGCGACCCTCACAAGCCCTCCGCCACCCTCTTACCGCTGTGTTGTTCAGGTGGCGGAGCACCGAGCCCGGCTCCGGGAGCTGGAGGAGCTCATTGCCGACCTGGGTACCGGTGACGAGGTAGTGACGGACCAGGCCTTTGAGGAGAGACTGAAGGAGGCAGAGCGGGAGGTCATGGACCTGCTGCAGGAGGCGCAGGGTGTTAAAGGTACGTCCCCGGGATGGGGGGGTGACTTTGTGCCGGATCTCAGTCCATGCCCCCCACACCCCAAGTCTGGGGCGAATTCCTGAGGTGCTATGAAAGGCCAGTTCTAATTGCTCCCCGGGCTAGGGATAATCCTGCTTGATTTCCTTCATCCTGGGGTCTCCCAGTACCCAGAACCCCAGGACCGCTCCTGGTGTTGCTCATGTGGGGCCACACACGGCCAGGACTCAAACCCAGGACCTGCCTTCCAAGCATGCATGACAGCCGCCCTTTGCACTGGCCCTTGGCTTGATTTTTCTTGTTTATTCCAAACAGATATTTCCAAAGACAAGAGTTCAACTTACTGGGGTTTGTTTGTTTGTTTGGTTTTGGGGCCACATCCGGCTGTGCTCAGGGCTGACTCCTGGCTCAGGGATCACTCCTGACTAGCTCAGGGTGTTTATATGGGGTGCCAGAAATCAGACCCGGTCTGCCACATGCAAGGCAAGCACCCTGAGGGACTATCACTTCAGCCTCTTGACTCACCGCTTTTTTTTTTGCTTTTTTTTTTTTTTTGGGTCACACCCTGCAATGCTCAGGGGTTTCTCCTGGCTCTGCACTCAGGAATTACTCCTGGCGGTGCTCGGGGGACCATATGGGGTGCCGGGATTGAACCCAGGCCGGCATGGGCTGGCCGCGTGCTAGGCAAACGCCCCTCCCCGCTGGGCTATCGCTCCGGCCCCTTGACTCACCATTTTAACATCAGGAGTCTTGCATGTTCTGTGGGTCATAGAACAGGGTAGCAGAGTATATGACAGTTGGGTTTTTTTTTTTTTTTTTTTTTGGGTCACACCCGGCAATGCTCAGGGGTTTCTCCTGGCTCTGCACTCAGGAATTACTCCTGGCGGTGCTCGGGGGACCATATTGAATGCCAGGGATAGAACCCGGGCGGCAGAGGCCAGCCGCATGCAAGGCAAAAACCCTACCTGCTGGGCTATCGCCTCCGGCCCATGACAGTTGTTTTATTGGAACCCAGGATCTGCTTCCTGCCCCCCAAGATGAGTGCTGGGCAGGAGAGACTCTCCTCTCTGCTTGTCACTGTGTCAGACTGGGTGTGTGGTGCTGAGGACACTGGGGCCTTGGCGTCCCTGGGCTGCACAGTCCAGGAGAGTGTGGGCTGGGGGTGTTGCTTGAGGAGGTCACAAGACGGCCTGGCCAGCCAGGAGCCGTTTCTGCCTATAGCAAGAATTTGTGCTGTCACGTACTCAAGCATGTGTGGATTCAAGATGGGGAGCTGAGGCGTCCATGTGAATGGGGACGCCACACCCCAAAGTGCTCAGGGCTAACTCCTGATGGAGCCTGGGGTACCCTCTGTGGTTCCTGGGGGTCCTGCCCAGGCCTCCCTCTCCCCCCCTCACCCGTCTCTCCTCTCCTCTCCTCTCCTCTCTCTCTCTCTCTCTCTGTGCTCGCCCGCTTCTGGGGGGTCTTGTCTCCGCAGACGTGGACCAGAACCTGTTGGATCGCCTGCAGCGGGTCAACAGCACCCTGAGCAGCCAGATTGGCCGCCTGCAGAACATCCGCAGGACGGTGGAGGAGACCAGGGACCTGGCCGAGCAGGCGCGGCGTGGGTGGAGGGCACCGAGCAGCTCATCGAGATCGCCTCCCGGGGAGCTGGAGAAGGCCAGGGTGGCCGTGGCCAATGTGGTGAGTGCAAGGTGCTGGAGGAAGGGGGTTGTGCATAGTACTCCGCAGTGCTACAGGGGCCCCCTGGATGGGGTGCTAGAGCACCACGTTGCTCATGGTCCACACGAGAGTCCCAAGGAGGCTTGTTCTGGCTCTGTGATTCGGTGACACGAGGCGACTTCGGCTCTTCTTATCCGTCAGCCCCCAAATGGGGAGAAGCTACAGCCAGCGGCGTGTGTTGGGGGCAGATCTCTGGCACGGGGCGCACATGTCCCTTCAGAGGGGCATTAGATGGCTGTCACCAGGACACTCGCCCCCAGGGACGTCGGTGAGTCGGTGTCAAGGTGACGCTGCATCTTGTTCCCTCTCAGTCCATCACTCAGCCTGAGTCCACCGGTGACCCCAACAACATGACGCGCTTGGCAGAGGAGGCCCGCGGCTCGCGGAGCGGTGAGTGGCTGCAGTCGCACCACCCTCCAGGGCCCTTAGTGTCCGCCAGTCGCCCCCCACCCCTGCACGCTTCTCTGCTGCGGGTGTGTGCTTCCCCATCCCCCACATCTCTCCTGCAATGGCTGGGGTGGGGGCAGGGGTCCACACGCTGCTCACAGGATCCGTGTCACCCCAGAGGTGGGGTGTGGTGTGGGACATGGGCTTGCGGCTCTTGTGGCACTCCGCCCACTGGGTCACGTGTCTGTGGGATAGGAACTTCCAGGATATGGAGCCATCCAGCGGGGAGGGCGTTTGCCTTGTGCCTGGCTCTCCTGAGTTCGTGTGATGCCTGAGTACAGAGCCAGGAGTAAGTCCTGAGCATCTCCAGGTGTGGCCCACAAAGACAAACCAAAAAGAAAAGAATTTTCAATGTGTGGTTCTTGGCCCACAGGGTCATGTGTATCCATGTGATAAGGGGTCCAGTCCTTGGGGCATGTGGCGGGTGTCGGTCCATGAACCTCCATGTCATTAGTGTGTGGCAGGATGTATGTGCCCAGATTAGGCTCCCTTGGACTTGGGCACTGCTCAACCCACATGACTGCCAGTGGTGTTCAGGTGAGGCCAGTGGGGCCTGGCCGCTCTGCCTCAGCGGGCTCCTTCTCACCCACTCTGTCCTCGTGGCCTCCAGCCACAAGCAGGAAGCAGACGACATCGTCCGCGTGGCCCAGACGGCCAATGAGACATCGGCGGAGGCCTACAGCCTGCTTCTACGCACGCTGGCAGGAGAAAACCAGACGGCTCTGGAGATTGAGGAGCTCAACAGAAAGTGAGTTGTATTGCAAACCGTGATGCAGACAGAGACAGAGACACATTCCCCAGCATCCCATATGGTCCGAGTCACCCTGAGCATCTCCAGGCCCCCAAACGAACAGAAAGACAGAAAGGTGCAGAAAGCCGCAAGCGATTGGCTGCGTCTCGCCCTCTGTTGTCAGGTATGAGCAAGCCAAGAACATCTCCCAGGACCTGAGAAGCAGGCGGCCCGGGTGCATGAGGAGGCCAAGCGGGCGGGGACAAAGCAGTGGAGATCTATGCCAGCGTGGCCCAGCTGGCACCTGTGGACTCCAGGCGCTGGAGGTAGGAGGGGCCCCGTGCCCTACTGTCTGCCCCCCCCCCCCCCCCATACACAGGCTCCATGTGCACATCCCGTGCTTTTCTTGGTGCCCTGAGATCCTCACGGCCTCTCTGGCCGCCTCTGTCCTGCACGGCAAGTGGACTCTGCTGTAGTTGACGCAGCAGAGATGCCGATGGTGACAGCACTGGGAATCACTAAATGGTGCGGACTCACTAGTCATCGGCAAGATGGATGCCAAGGCTTTAGCACGGCCCATTACTGGTCCCAGACCTTTGCTCTGTCTGGGGGAGGGGCTGGGCTCTCCGAGGAGCCCCGTGTCTGCAGCACGGCCCCTCGTGTCCAATTCCACGCGAGTGGGATTTGGAAATGGGCAGGTCCAGGGCTGGAGATGGGGCCAGCCCCGCAGCAGCAGGACGGGGACACGGGAGCAGCTTGCGGTGGAGATACTCTACATGTTCATGGGGCCTCTGGTGGTCAGACAGATCTGTAAAATCTCATGTGTGTAAATGCTCACCCCTGCGAAAGACCAGGACTGGAGCGATAGCGCTGTGGGTAAGGCACTTGCCTTGCATGGGGCTGATCCAGTTTCAATCCCCAGCATCATGGGGCCCTCTGAGACCTGCCAAGAGTAACCCCTGAGCGCAGAGCCAGAAGTCAGCCCTGATTACCACGGGGTGTGGCTCCCAAATCAAAAAGACGAAGGTCTTTTATTTTTATATTCTGAATATCATTGTTGTGGAGTTTGGGGCCACATCCCATGGTGCTGGGCTGGGGATTAGGGATCGGGATACTCCAAGCTTGACTCAGGGGGTCCTGGCAGGGGAATCAAATTGGGGTCGGCCACATTCAAGGCAAGTGCCTTAACCCCTTTACCATCTCTCCAGCCTAAGACTGCATTTTATTTTTTTTTATTTTTTTTTTTTTTTTGCTTTTTTTTGGGGGTCACACCCGGTGGTGCTCAGGGGTTTCTCCTGGCTCTGCACTCAGGAATTACTCCTGGTGGTGCTCAGGGGACCATATGGGATGCCGGGATCGAACCCGGGCCGGCATGGGCCGGCCGTGCAAAGGCAAACGCCCCTACCCGTTGGGCTATTGCTCCGGCCCTAAGACTGCATTTTATTACGAGTAAACTGTGTCTCAGTTTATACACAGATGGAGCTGCTACCAGCTCTCCCTGTTGAGCGTGGCCGCTTTGTGGCTGTGCAGTACATCAGTAAATGTAAAAACTAAGAGCGCCAGCATGGCAGAGCCTGGCAAGCTTCCGTGTCATATTTGATATGCCAAAAACAGTAACAGAATAGACCTCATTCCCATGACCCGAAGGGAATGGTTTGAGGCGCTTCATGTTCCTGGAGTGAGCAGAGGCCCTTGCGCTACACAGGCGCACGATAGGGACAAGTGGAGATGCTACTGGCACCCACTCAAGCAGATTGATGAACAACAGGAAGTGATGCAAGTGAAGTGATAAACTGTGTCTCAGTACAAAGGCCAGGGGCTGGAGCAACAGTACAGCAGCGAGGACACTTGCCTTGCACAAGGCTGACCCAGTTCCAGCATCCCATAGGGTTCCCCCAAACTCCGCCAGGAGTATTTCCTAAGTGCAGAGTCAGGAGTAAGCCCTGAGCATCGTCAGGTGTGGCTCCAAAGTGATAAAACTGTTTATTTTTCAAACTGTCTTATTCTTCACAGAACGAGGCAAATAAAATAAAGAAGGAAGCGGAGGAGCTGGAGCGTCTCATGGGCCAGAAGCTGAAGGACTACGAGGCCCTCCGGGAGGACATGCAGGGAAGGAGCTGGAAGTCAGGGCGCTGCTGGACAAGGGCAAGACGGAGCAGCAGGTGCGCGGGCGGGGCCACCCAGGACGCTGTGTGTGTCAGGACAGGGCCGGGCTCTCACGTGCTGTTTGTCCACAGACCGCTGACCAGCTGCTCGCTCGGGCCGACGCGGCCAAGGCGCTGGCCGAGGAGGCCGCCAAGAAGGGACGTGACACGCTGCAGGGAGGCCACGGACATCCTCAGCAACCTGAGAGGTGGGGGGTGGGCGCCCTCGGGTGGGGGTGGGGAGGGAGAGTGTTGTGTATGTGTGTGAGTGTGTGTGTGTGCACACGCGCGTGTGCATGGTCTGTGATTGCATGCCTGTCTGTGTGTGTTGTGAGACCCTCCCGGCAGTATGAGGGATGGAGCTCAGGGCATTCCCCATGGAGGGTCCTGCTCCCCTCCACCGTCACCCCACCCTCAGCCCCGCCACCACGTTGACTTTTTATTTTATTTCAATTTTTTTTACATTTATTTTGACTTTTTTGGGTCACACCCAGCAATGCTCAGGGGTTACTCCTGGCTCTGCACTCAGGAATTACTCCTGGCAGTGCTCGGGGACCATATGGGATGCCGGGGGATTGAACCCGGGCCAGCATGGGTCGGCTGTGTGCAAGTCAAATGCCCTACCTGCTGGGCTATCGCTCCGGCCCCCTGAACTAATATTTAAAGGAATGTTCAGATTGGCTGGGGGAGGGCTAGAGCGATAGTAAAGCAGTAGGGCGTTTGCCTTGCATGCGGGCGATATGAGTTCAAGCCCCAGCATCCTATATGGTCCCCAAACACCACGAGTAGTAATTTCTGAGTGCAGAGCCAGGAGTAACCCCTGAGCATTGCCAGGTGTGACCCCCCGCCCCCAAGAAAAAAAAGATTGTCGGGTAGGTAGCTTGACCCTGGCTATGCTCAGGGGTTACTCCTGGCTCTGCACTCAGGAATTACTCCTGGCAGTGCTTGGAGGACCATATGGGGTGCCGAGGATTGAACCCAGGTCGGCCGCATGCCAGGCAAACACCCTACCCCGCTGTGCGATAGCTCCAGCCCACCCTCACTTTCATTGTTGATGAAACAAAGTCCAGGAACAGCCCCCAGTGTGCTTCCCTTCGGGCCCCCAACATGCCCCCGGACTCTTTTCAGACTTCGACCAGCGGGTGAACGACAACAAGACAGCAGCAGAGGAGGCCCTGAGGCGGATCCCGGCCATCAGCCGCACCATTGCCGAGGCTGACGAGAAGACCCGGGAGGCGCAGCTGGCACTGGGCAATGCCGCAGCCGACGCCACCGAGGCCAAGAACAAGGCCCACGAGGCCGAGCGCATCGCCAGCGCTGTGCAGCAGGTGCCTCAGCGAGCCCATTGCTTAGGATGATCTGACACCTCTTTGGGGTTCTTCCTGCCCCCCCACTGCCCCCCGCCAAAGCCCCGCCCACATCTTCCTTGTCTCTGGTAACCCTGTCTGGCACAGTCAGCTCTGCCTTGGATCTGTTGTCTCCTTGGTTTGTCTTTTCTATTTTTTTTCCTTTTGGGTCACACCCGGCAATGCTCAGGGGATACTCCTGGCTCTGCACTCAGGAATTACTCCTGGCGGTGCTCAGGGACCATATGGGATGCCGGGATCGAACCCGGTCGGCCGCATGCAAGGCAAATGCCCTACCCACTGGACTATTAACGCCAACCCCTCCCCCTCTTGGTTTTTCTACCCAGGCAAAAAATCTTTTATTTACTTTTTCCTGATTTTTGGGTCACTTGCAGCCGAGCTCAGGGGCTATTGTCCTGACTCAGTGTTTATGGGAGTGTGGGGTGTTAGTGGGGCTTCAGGGATTGGTCTCAGCCTCCCGAGTGTGAAGCCTGTGTGCCAGCCCATTTGATGGGCTCACTTGGGCCCTGAGAAGCCTTCCTGTTGCCGGGTCTTTTCCTGCTGGCCTGTTTAGGAACCTGGTTCTCAAACACGAGTCAGAAATACGGACCCTTGTTTCATTAGAAAGGCTGGACTGGGCGTGGGTGCGTTCTGGTGGGTAAGATGCCCCGTTCTGGAGCACTGTCTGTGTGTGCTTGGTTCTAACAGGCAGGTGGAATTTAAGGTATTTCCACTTGGTAAAGCACTTGCCTTGCACAGGCTTGATCCCCAGCTCGCCATTGGATCCATGGGCACTGGCAGGGGTGATCCCTGAGCACAGAGCAGGGAGCACCGCCAGCGTGGCCCCCAAAACGAAACAAATCAAAAGATTAAAACATGTGCACGTGCCACATTGAGCAGAGCAGTGAGGTAGGAAGTGTGCCCGTGTAGCGACTCCTATGCCAACTGGGGCACACACCCCTGGCGGTCGGTCCCAGAACCCAGGTGCAAGGACGCAGACAAAGACACTTTCCAGGGCCTGTTTTGTGAGGTGGGAATGTCGCAGGATGGCCAGCTTGGGTGGCCGCTCTGGGCTGCTTGGCCAAGAACAGAGGTAGGTAGCAGGCTGGACGGGGGGCAGGCTGGGCTCACGTGCCCACACGTCTGTGTTGTGCCCAGAATGCAACCAGCACCAAGGCTGAAGCCGAGAGGACCTTTGCAGAAGTCACGGACCTGGACGGGAGGTGACCACGATGCTCCAGCAGCTGCAGGAGGCTGAGAACGAGTTAAAGCGGAAGCAGGATGACGCTGACCAGGACATGATGATGGCGGGAATGGTGAGGGCAGCTGGGCCCCACAGCTGCTGGACAGCATGGGCCATGGTGTGGGCGGCCTGGACCCCACCACTGGGGCATGGGGAGGCAATCTGAATCCCACCCACATGCACTGGACATCATGGGAACATGGTGAAGGTCAATCTGAACTGGACATCAGAATGGGGATCAGTGAACCCTAGACCATGCCTCTGGGCATGCTGGGGCTGAGCTGTGGGTGGATTTTCCAGGGATGGGCAGGGGAGGCAGCCAACCGGCTGCAGAGCCCAGGAGCTGGGCGGGTACTCTTGCCTCCTTTGTTTCCTCTTTGGCTTGTCTCTATCAGTCACGGTGATGACAAGGATGTTGGTCCATTTGGCCTCATGCTCTCCCCTGCGGGCCCCTCTCAAAGTTACTGTGGGTCTCAGGGCCCAGGCCCAGGTTCCTCCGCAGGGTGTTGTTAGCACCAAGGGCCGTGAACCCTCCCTCTGTAAAAGGCCACGTCTAACATAGAGGTCCTGTCCCTTCTCCCTGGACCCCACTCAGTGCCCTAGTCAAACCCAGCCCCCTTGGAGATAATGCATGCCTGTCACCTCCGAATAACGGAAATGCCCACCGTGCCTTGGGGTCACCCTCCTGGCCTCAGGGTTTTGCGTCTGAAGGCCCCTGGGGGTGGGGTGCTGTCACCATGCAGGTGGACCCTGTTGCTGGGGCCCTGCTTTGGTTTGATGGTTTCCAGTGTGATTTAGCACTTCTGAGGAGCATTCACACACCTGGGAGTCATGTGGCTTCTCGAAGCTTCCAGACTCTGAGGTGCAGGGAGGTGGGAATCCAGGGCTGAGAAGATGAGACCTGGGGGACAGAGGACCCTGCTACCCCCGAGTCGGGGTCCCTGGGAGGATGAGGAGGTGCCCCTACCTGGGCCACCATGGGGTGACCACAGCAGATGGGCGTGGGGCATGGGGCGGGGTGTGACTCAGCCTGTCCAGTCATTGTTGTACAAACAAATCGAAACCTAGTGGCTGGTCGGGGGGCAGAAAGGACGGCCAGGCCTGGAAGCAGGAAGCGGCCCTGTGCAAACAAATGATTTTTCCTGCTTTTTATTTTCAGGGGATTTTTTTTGTAATCCTTTGTGTCTGTGAGGTGGCCCCCAGGTCAGGGAGCCCCGCCTGGAAAGTATCTCTGCCTTCCCTGGGAAGCACCCACGGCTTCCTCTGTGATGTCAGAAGTCGGACTGTCTAAGAGCTTTGATTTGTGGGGTGCAGGGAGAGGGAGTGGGAGAGAGATGGGGTTGCGAGGGAGTGGAGATAGGGGATGGTGCTCAGGGAAGCTGGGGGAGGGGTGCAGGGGCCAGGGGATGGGGAGCAGGGGCAGGGCTGGACTCAAGCTGCCACTGGCCAGCCTTGGGCCCCTCACGTGTCCTCGGGGCCTTGTGTCTATTGCGCTGGGCCCTGACACCCAGCCAATGTCCCTGTGTTGTGACGGCCCAGCTGTGGCTCTGTGTGTGAGTCGCCACCATGCAGAGCCCTTGCAGGCGGGCACACTGTCAGCCTGCTCCCACCAGGGACGGGAGGCCTGTGGGCACTCCGTGGTTGGGGCATGTTCCCCCAGGAGCCGACCCCCCCCCCCCGGGATATGGACTGCCTGGTCTGTGCCCCTTCAGGCATCCCAGGCAGCTCAGGAGGCCGAGATCAATGCCCGGAAGGCCAAGAACTCCGTCACCAGCCTCCTGCACCTCATCAGCGAGCTCCTGGAACAGCTGGGTAGGTGGCTGGGGGTACGCTGTGGCGGGTAGTGGGGCAGGGGAGCCTTCAGCCCGCAGGGCCCCACTGAGAGCAGAAACCGGCAGTGGCTTGGAGCTGGGTAGCGATGCTCCAGTTAGGCACAGAGCAGGTGGGGTTGGAGTCTGGCCGTGGCAGCTTCTCCCAGGACAGTTTACAGGGAGGACCCAGGCTCGAAGGAATTGCCACAGTGTGCAGCCCCCCCTCATTCACTCATTAAGGGGGGACCCGAGGGGCTGCTGAGATAGGCTTTGTTTGTTTGTTTATTGTAGCCAGAAGAGAGGAAAGGCTTGGTGTACCAAGGACAGGTCGGTGGGTGGAGATACCTTTTCTGGGGCCGGAGCAATCGCTCAGTGGGATTGGCGCTTGCCTCACACGCAGCCAACCCGGGTTCAATCTCCCGCGTCTCATAGGGTCCCCTGAGCACCTCCAGGAGTGATCCCTGAGTGCAGAGCCAGGAGCCAGCCCTGAGCACAGCTTGGGTGTGGCCTGGAAAAAAAAAAAATCAAAGGTGACCTAGGCACATCCGGGCACCACACAGACCCTGGAGCACTGAGCTTCCCGGCACAGCCGGGAGGGCTTTGGGACAGCAAAAACACAGCGAGGGACAGATGTCCCCGCAGGCCATCAGTGCCCTCTGTGGAGGCTTCGGGATGCCCGTCGGGAGCCGCTGGCATCCCCAGTGATAACAGGAAATGAGTTCCTCCTACCTCCGGCCGGCAGGGAATGGATGAAAACTCAGGAGTCCAACACAGTTTTAAAAGGCTTTACTTTCACAGGTTCTGATATACAATCTAGTTAACAGGAAAACCCAGAACTTTAGGTTCCTAGCTGGACCCCAGCCACATGTAGGTTTAGAATCCTAGGCCAAGATGGCCGCTATAAGGCCCAACACGGGAGAGAAGGAGAGCAGAGGCAGAGAGCAAAGAGGGCCCAAATGGCCAGAAAGCCCTTTCTCCTTTCTCCTAGCTTATTTTATAGATAGAAGCCCGCCAAAAACTTCTAGCCCAGCCCATCGTGGGCTGGGCTATATAGAGGAAGACGGTAAATGACCTGTGAATCTTCAGGTGGGCCCTTTGGCTTCACAGTGCCAGAGCTGACTCCCTGAGATAAGGTCTCCCTAGCAGAGTGGGGAGGGGCTGCATCTCTGAACCAGAAAGCAGTTCAGGATGTAATTTGTAGAGAATGGCATTAATACTTTTTACCGTGAATATATAGCCAGCTGATTCCAGACTCTAGATCCCACTAAGGTCCAAAATCCATAAGAATGATTCACTTTGGCATTACCTTTAGATTCAGAGACACGTCAGTTTGCCTGGAGGCGCACTGGCATGTCTCTTTGAACTAGGAGAACTGATTACATTACGGTTGATCCAAGGTGGCCAAGTACTCTTGGAATATCTACATGTATGTCCCTCACAGGGACCCCTAGGAGCAGGAAGTGTATTGAACTGGGGCAAGCAAGAGTCATAAAATTCATAATAATATTTATGTCGTATACAATTATGAAATCAATCCAGTTCTGCCCAAACTCCCATTGTGTCTGCTCCGGAGATTCCCTAAAGGCAGGGAGCAGCTTTTCACATAAGCCAAGTGTAGCTGGAGCCGAAGGCTCAGTAGGGCGTGTCACCCAACAGTCCCCCACTGGCATGTGAAATGGGGGGGGGCCTGTGTGGGGCCCCATTCTCAACAGCCATGACCTCCCCACACACACAGGCCAGCTGGACACAGTGGACCTGAATAAGCTGAACGAGATCGAGGGTGCCCTGATCCAGGCCAAGGGCGAGATGCAGAGCAGCGAGCTTGACCAGAAGGTGTCGGCACTGGAGCGGGAAGCCAGGGGCCAGGAGGCTGCCATGCTGGGCTACGACCGGGACATCGAAGCCATCCGCAGGGACGTGCGGAACCTGGAGGACATCCGTAAGACGCTGCCCGGCCGGCTGCTTCAACACGCCGTCCATCGAGAAGCCCTAGCGGCTGCCCGCCGAGCCGGACACCGGGGTGTGGTGCCCACCCCCTCGCCCCCTGGCACCCCCATGAGTGCCTTACGCAGAGTTGACATTGTTCTGATCCCCCAGCCCCTACCACCTTCGTACAGGTACAGTCTCAGTCACAGGGGCGTCAGGACAGAGGGGTGGCCGCTGTTAGCCCCATAGCCCCGGCCCCCGACATAGGGCCGCCTGTCTGGCTGCAGGGAACCAAACCCACCGGGAGACCACTCTGTTGTCTCTGAGGCCTGGCGTCCCAGCCCCCCACCCCCACTTGCTATCCTGGACGCCGCCACCTGAGGCTCTGAAAGGAGGCGTGGGTCCCACGGCTGTCAGGACAGATAACCACTAAAGCCAGCATCTTGGGGTCGGGGCGACACGCTCCGAGGCCCAGAGCTGGCTCCTCGCCACCTTGCGGCAGTAGAAGCTTCTTCCAGCCTCGAGGTGCCCCTGAAGACATTGCCTCTCCCGAGACACTGCGGGGCACCGGGGGATGCTGGGCCTCGGCCTCCTCAGATGCACCCCTTCTTGAAGCCCCCAAGACACGCTGTTGCCAAATCCTGGTGCACCTGACACCCTCCCCTGCCCCGGGCTGGCTGCACTCACCTTGTTCCTCCACGTTGTGAAACACAACTCCAGCCGTTATCCCCACGTGCGGTGGGGGACCCTCTGTGCAGCGTCCTAGTGGTCCTTGGAGGTCCTGAGAAACCCCCCCGGACATGCCCCCCACCGCATCCCAACTTCCCACCCCAGACCTATATCTAGCCTTAACACTATGCAACTTTGTACTTTGCCTAGGGAGGGAAAGAAAACTATATTATCTGACACACTGGTGCTATTGTTGTTTCAAATTTATATTTTTGTGTGACCATGCTTTTTGTGTCCCCCCCCCACCGAGAGTAAGGAGCTGAAAATAAGACTCGGTCCCGTTCCTGGGGCTTTGTGGGCTGTGCTTAGCCCGCCCCCTAACCCCCAGCACGTGCCTTCTGCCTGGGGCCCCCTCCAGGGCGCACCCCCTCATGATGGGGGGTCTTGAGGAGGGAACCACGCGAGCCAGAGAGGATGGAGTTAGGGGATTGAGCTGAAGCAGCCATTGTTGGATGCACTGTGGAATGTTCTAGAAAGTCATCTGTGGGACGTTGGCTTAGCCGACAGGGCACCCCCAAGAGGAGGGGTACTCGGTCCCCAGGAACAGGTCCTCGTCCGTTTGCGCTTTTCCGCCTGCCTGTGTGACGTGCTTTCTTCGTTGCTCCAGTTCTGCGCCCGGGGTGGAACCCAGGACCCCCTGCCTGTGAGGCCCGCAGCCCGCCAAGCCCCCTTCCCAACCAGGGGGTTACTTCAAGAGAATTTTATTTTTTAAGTCAAAGTCCTTTTCTGAGATGGAACCTGGCGAGGCCTCCACCATGCGGTCACTTCTGTTGGAACAAAGGACGGGGCACAGGGCGCGGGAGTCGTGCCCGGCTGCCCCCCAGCCCTGCCTCCCACCTCCCAGGCACCTGCCCTGCTCTCGGGCGTGGACGAGCGCGACACTTGGCATTTTGTATGTTACAGAACCAGTATTTTATTTATAATAAAATTGGAATATTTGTAACCCGTGAGAGTCTGTGTGGCCCAGCATGATCTCGGGACAGTTTCCCAGGGGCCATGGCATGTCCTCGGCTTCCTGCCTGGAAGTATGTGAGGTGTGTTGAGATAAGTGGTTCATGTATGCAGCACGTGTGTACATGTATGTTCCATATGTGTGGTGTGTGTAGACTTTTGGGGGACTCCTCCCAGCACTGCTGGTTCTAGTGTCCACTGGTCTGTGGACCTCAGGGCACCCTGCCCCTTAAGGCCCTTTGTGCAGGTACAGTCAAAGAGGGGTGGCCAGCTGTCAGCCCTGTAGCCCCGCCCCCGACACAGGGCCGCCTGTCTGGCCGCCTTGTGACTGAGACTGCCTCTACCCTGCCCCTTAAGGTTCCTGGAAAGCTCCAGCTCTCCACACTGGAAGCTTCCAGAATGGAGCCCAGAGGGGCAAGTTAGCAGGGATCAAACCTGTGTCTTATTCACAAGACAAAATGAATGTTATGTGATATCAGCGTGATGGAATAATAACCCAGTCTGAACACCCAACACTGGGGCTGTACCCCCACCCCATGCTCTGGGTCCAGGCAGTGTTGGGGGCTGAACCTGGGCCCCTTGGCGCATTGCTCCAGCTTTCTGGTTCCAAAGCAGGTATAAAAATAAAGCTGGATATAAGGGCTTCTAGTGCCGAGGCTGAGGGAGATAATGCCTAGGACTAGAGCATGGGCCGGGTTCTGTCCTCAGCCCCACAAGGTCCCCGAGCACTGCCAGGAGTGACCCAAACTCCAGCTGCTTAGGCTGTTCCTGTCTGAACCCCCGACAAATTCTCACCGTCCTTCCTCTGACCCCTGGTCCTGTCATTTCTTCTACCCTTGAGCCTCTCCACTCGATGCTGCCTCAGCGCAAAAGCCCACCAGGCTGGGCCGTCTGGGGGCACGGCGGGAGTGCGTGGGTCACGCCTTCCTGGGTGCTGAGGTGGCAGCCACGGCTGGGGTTTCCCTGATTACAGGGTGAGGGGTGCTTGGAGGCTGCTACTCCGACTTGCTGAAGTTGCGTGCTTGGCTTTGTTGTCTTGGCCGCACAGACCCCAAAGGCTGCCTTCTAGAAGCTTCTCAGCAAGGCAGAGCACCCATTCCAGGCCCTGTGCGTTGTGTGCTTAGCAAAGACACCTTCCTTGCCCCATTCGAGGAGCCTTCCCTTTGTCATTTTGAACCATTTTCCTTATAAGAGCAGAGATCAGCAGCCAGAGCGATAGAGCAGTGCGTTGGGCCCTTGCCCAGGTTCTATCCCTGGCATCCTCATATGGTCTCCTGAGCACTGCCAGGAATGATCCCTGAGCACCTCTGGGTGTAGTTCAAAAACCAAAAGAAATAATGAAGACCTTTCAGAGTGAGTACAATTCGACCTTTACTTACAGAGAGTTTGTAATATTTATTCATGCATAATGTCCAATATACAGGGCTGGGGCGGGCAGGGGAATGCAAGGATGATAGAAACGTTTTCCAATACTCTGCCAAGATTCCTCCAAATATTTACATTTTACGTTTTTTTTTGGGGGGAGGCTATTGCTTTCTCTGGAGAGGGCTCAGAGGTGTGTGTGTGTGTGTGTGTGTGTGTGTGTGTGTGTGTGTGTGGGAGAGAGAGAGAGAGAGAGAGACATGGAGTATTTTTTTTTCTTTTTGGGTCACACCCAGCGATGCTCAGGGGTTACTCCTAGCTCTGCACTCAGGAATTACTCCTGGCGGTGCTCGGGGACCATATGGGATGCCGGGATTGAACCCGGGCTGGCACAGGCCACCACGTGCAAGGCAAACGCCCTACCCGCTGGGCTAGGGAGTTTTGACATGAGTTTCAGTTTTACTTATTTTCTGCAAGTTGGGGAGGTCAGAACACATGTTTTTATTTTTGCTCAAGGGAGTTCTATGTTGGGTCCCAACAGTGCAGGGGGAGTTCCCGAGCAACAGGAGTGACCCACAGGTTCTAGTCAGGAGTAGCCCTCAGCAATCCAGGCATAGCCCCCAAACCAGCGACGTGTATTTCCCTTAAGACAGAGCATTTTCTGCTGTGACCACAGTCCAGCTGTCAGATTCAGGAAATCACCAGGCAGACTCTGGCCTACACTCCCCCCTCAGACTGCACCACCTGTGGTCAGAACGGCACCTCTGCCGCCCACAGGGATTAGATGTCTACATCCTGGTGTTTAAAGCCTGTGGCAAACCACAGGGCAAATGGGGACGTCATTCAGGCTATTCGTCAGCAGGCATGACGAGAGGAGACACTGCGTTAGCCTTGGAATATGATGGGAAAGATTCTTAGAGTTGGAAGAGGGAGAGGAAGAGGTCGGCCTGGCTCAGGGCAAGGAGAGCTCGACCTCCATCAACTTCATATTGAATTTACCTGGGCCTCCGCCATCTTTGGGTTGAGTTCAGCTGGGCTCCGCCAACTTTGAGTTGAACTCAGCTGGGTCTCTATCCCTGGTACTCGTCTCCGACTCCGTCACCTTCATGTTGAACTTGGTTTGGCCTCCATCACCTTTGCTTTCAGCTAGGGAGTAAGGCTGTGATCCCACTGAGGTTGGAAGAGAGTTCTGTGTCATTAAACCTACCAGAGAGCTCTAAGCAACAAAAAAGTCTCAAATCCATGAACTAATGGAGACCTTGCACCCAAGTCACAGAAATGCCACCTGATTCCACAAAAACCATCCTTAGGGAGGAAGAGGAGGTAACAAACCGGTGTTTAATCTTTCACCATTTTGTTTGCTTGTTTTGGGGCCACGCCTGGCAATGCGCCAGGGCTTACTCCTGACTCTGTGCTCAGGAATAAGACTGGCAGGCTTGGGGGGGCCCTGTGGGATGCCCTATGAGGCCCTATGGGGAATTGAACCCAGGTTGACAGCATGCAAAGCAAGCACCTTAGCTGCCGTACTATCTCTCTGGCCTCAAATCTTTTAACATTTTAGAAGGATTTTAGTTCCCAACAAGTCCCTCCACTTCTCACAAAACCTTCAGAATGGTTCATTCCTCGGTCCTGGTTAGGAACCAGCCTAGGGTTGAATCAACTCAGAATTTATCACTTTCCTCTATGTATTGGGAATGTGTATTCCAAGGGCCCTGCCAGCCTCAAAGGAAAGAGAACAGAACAATTTGTGGGAATGATGCATTTGCAAGAAGGGAGACCCATGCTTAGATTGAAGGACCCCAGAGAAGTTACAGGAAATGCCAGGCCTTGTCCCCTGCCTGAGATCCGCCTGAGCGGCTGGACTGTGTGCTTAGGGTCTAGACACTGAGCTGTGTGGCCTGGTCCTGCACCCGTGTGGCAGAGAAATGTCTCACCCATTGGGCAACACGGCAGTGTCCAGTCAGTTGGGTACACGCTTCTCTAGAGGCTGAATCTTAATCAGGTTTCCCTCTTTTCCATAGTCTTAACAGGCCCAAAGCTGGAGCGAGCTCAGGGACCCCCAAATCCACTGGGGGATCCACAGCACCAAGTCATGGTGTCTGTTCCAGCCGGGATGGGCCCAGCCCAACGGCCTAAGTGACACTGTGTCATCGGGTGTGGGGATGACAGCATCTCCCCCTCCCTGGACACCTCAGCGCAGTCTAGCCAGGAGAACCTGTTCCGTGTGTTTTTACCGCCTGAGGATTGGGGTGTGGCAGGGAGAGAGAGGCCCTGACTTCTCCAGAGGCCCCTAGGCTGCAGAAATCAGCCAGCAGCTGAAGTAAAAGAGCTCCTGAAAGGTAAGAAGTGTCTTGCTTGGCTGGTTAGAACCTTCCAGATCTTCTGCATGGAACCCTTGTACTGCCCAATTATACCTGAGGGCTCCGTTGGCTCCACTGTCAAAATCAAAGCCCCAAGCTTGGGCTGGTGCAGTAGTTCAGCGGGTTGGGAATGGCCAACCCAGGTTTGATCGCCAGCATCCCCAAGCCTGCCAGGAGTGATCCTTGAGCACAGAGCCAGATAGTCAACCCTGAGCACCACTGGGTGTGGCCCCCCTAAAACACAATGCCCCCAAGTTCAGGAAAATGCCAGTTAGAAATATCCAGAAGGAGGTGACTGTCAGGGAACACCATCCCAAATGGAGCATGGATTTTGGGGTGCAAAGCCCCCTCTGGCATGGGACAGCTCCCACAAACCCACCTTCCAGCAATCCCGCTGTTTCCCTGCTGCTTCCTCCTGAGACTGTTTTCCTGGACTCTAGTGGGGTGATAGAGAATCAGATGCGGGCCCTTGGCTTTAGAGGGTCCTTCTTTTTTTTAAGTATTTTATTACACCACTGTGAGATATACAATTACAAAGATATACAATTAAAAAGTTCATATTTGGGTTTTGGTCATACAGTGTTCCAGCACCCATCCCTCCACCAGTGCCCATCTCCCACCACCAACTACCTGGTTCCCTCCCCACTCCCCAGCCCGCCTCCATGGCAGGTTCTTTATTTCTTTCAAGAGGGTCCTTCTTACTGGACACCCCAACATCCTTGTAGACACGTGCTCTCTATAGCCCCTGGTAGGATGTTCTGATCTGTGCGTGCAGGGGCTGGAGAGATCGCACAGAGCTTCAGCGTTTGACCTGCACGCTGCCAACCCTGGTTCAATTCCCAGTACCATATGGTATCTCAGAGGTGGTCCTGGTAAAACCATGGCACCTCAGAGCCAGACAACACCACATTTGTGGGTGCTCACACTTTACCACCAGTCTGGTAGACTGAGTTTCCAGGAGGCACCTCCTAAGCATCACTGGGAGCCTCCCCAAAAGGTATTTTCTCAGGGAACAAACCCCTTAGTTCCTTTTTGATAGCTCTGGATCCCATATTAAAGCAAAAACCCCTGAGAAAGTTCTGGAGCTTCCTGGAATCAACTAAAAGGGGACTTGAGCACCTTAGTACAGACACGGTCTCACAGTGGCACAACCACAGCTGCTCTCCAGGAAGCAAATCTCCAGCAAGTTGTCCCTAAGGACTCTTGTATCTAAGAAACTTCCTTTTTCTATTTTCTTCTCTTGTTATGGGGTGGTGGGTGGGGGACACCCAGTGGTGCTTGGGGGGGTGACTCCAGGCTCAGTGCTCGGGGTCATTCCTAGGAGTACTGGGGAGATTGAACTTTAGACGCCTGTGTGTAAAGCTGCACTCCAGCCCCAAGTGCCATCTTCCGGGTCCTTCCTAGAACTTTGCTCTCTGGAGCTAGAGCATAATGCAGTGGGGGAGGGCATTTGCCTTGCTTGTGGCTGACCCAGGTTTGGTCTCTGGCGTCCCATATGGTCTCCTGAGCACCTCCAGGAATGATCCCTGAGTGCAGAGCCAGGAGTAAACCCTGAGCACAACTGGGTGCCTGCCCCCAAATACAACAAACAGAATCACCTTCTCCTCTAAGACATGGGGCAAAGGGCAAAAGGGGGGCACCTTATATGGGCAAGGGGAACGGAATATCAATGGAAGAAACCTACCACCCAGTAAGGCCTCACTTTCCTGCTACTGGTTCAATAAGCTGCTCAGGGCTGAGAGACAGGATCACAGTCACCCACATTTTGTAGTGGAAAAAGTGAGGAAAAGCAAATTCTCCTTGAGTCTGGGGATGCGGCAGCCAGGCACTGGGTCCCCGGCTGCCTCCACAGGCTAAGCCTGCATAGTTGCCATCTCTCTGGACAGTTCAGGTGGGGGCCGAAGAGGTAGCACAGCAGGGAGGGCGTTGCCTCACATGCAGCAGACCGGGTTCGATCCCCAGCATTCCATATGGTCCCCTAGCACCTCCAGGAATGATCCCTGAGTGCAGAGTCAGGTGTGATCCTGAGCATTGCTGGGTGTGACCCTAAATAAACAGTTCAAGTGGCCCACCTGGGATTCCAGAATGTCCCAGAGTGAAGCGGGAGAAAAGTGTTTGTGGTGAGGGCAGCCTGGAGAAGGCCTCACTTACAGGGGCCTGTTCAGAGTGACTTGGTGGGGTCTGAGTTCAGCCAGAAAGATGCCGGATTATCTGGGTCCCAGCAACCTGGGAAGTGGCTGGACTTGACATGCTGTCATTGAAAGATCCACATTCTTTACATGCCTGTACCTCTTCTCTCCCCATACACAGAAAGTTCCAGCCTTAGTAGGCCTCTCTGGGTACTCAGAAAGCAAAATTAGATAGGCTGAAGCCTACAGCCTGGGCCAAACCCCACTAACCTCCTCCATGCTTCCTCTGGGTTGGCTAAGACTGACTCTCACTTGACTCTCACCAAGACCTTGGTGGGATCAGGTCCCCGGACTCCGAATGCACAGAGGAGCCCTTCAACCTACAGTCACTTTCCTATCACCGTCCCAAAAGCCCGCCCTCATGCCACCGGAGCCATAATAGCACAGTGGGTAGAGCATTGCAGACAACTAACCTGGGTTCGATCCCCGGCATCCCATATAGTCCCCTGAGCACTGCCAGGAGTAATTCCTAAGTGCAGAGCCAGGAGTAAATCCTGAGGATGGCTTGGTGTGGCCCAAGAAGCAAAAAAAAAAAAAAAAAGTATGTTCATAGCATGTCTCTCCACCCCACATATTCCAAGTGACCCTAATGAATATGCATGAGATTTCTGGAACACCCTCTCATGAATATGAATGAGATTCCTGGAAATCCACTACAGAAGTGAGATCACCCAATTCTACCCAGCAGGACAAGGCTTCTCCCCCAGTGTCTCTCTTGGAAGCTGACTTTGCAGCCTGTGTTGATTGGACATATCCCAACTTCTTTTTTTCATTTTACTTTTAGGGTCACACCCACCGATGTCAGGGCTTGCTTCTGGCTCTGCACTCAGGAATTACTCCTGGCGGTGCTTGGGGACCATATGGGATGCCAGGGGATTAAACCTAGGTTGGCCGCATGCAAGGCAAATGCCCTACCCGCTGGGCTATAGCTCCGGCCCCTCCCCGACTTCTAATAAGTTGGTCTCTTGCCCATAAAATCTCTCTCTCTCTTTTTTTTTTTTTTTTTTTGCTTTTTGGGTCACATCCGGCAATGCTCAGGGGTTTCTCCTGGCTCTGCACTCAGGAATCACTCCTGGCGGTGCTCGGGGACCATATGGGATGCTGGAAATAGAACCCTGGCCGGCATGGGCTGGCCCGTGCAAGGCATATGCCCTACCTGCTGCGCTTATCGCTCCGGCCCCAAAATCTCTCTTTTCGACTCAGTTTATCTGGACTTTGAGAATGACAGTTCCAAAGGTGAGGTTTGGGGTTCACCAAGAGTAAAGGAGTAGTGAAAAGGGATTTTGTCAAGATGCCTGTGTGGCTGCTGGCTGTGATTTGATGGTGGTGGCCAACTTCTGGGAAAAGGGTTGTTATTGTTGCTTTTGAAGCAAAATTCTATGCTAATATATTTTGGTGTTTACATGGAATAGGCATGGACTACATGTGTAAATTTCCCCCTTCTACATTATATAAACACCATGGTTTACAAAGTTGTTCATAATTTGTTACGGGCATTCAGTATCCCAACACCAAGCCCACCACCATTACACCTTCCCTCCACCATTGTCTCCAGTTTTTCCAACCATCCCTTAAGCCTGCCCCAGTAGCAGGCTCTCAAAAAGGTTTTTTTTTTTTTTTTGGCTTTTTTGTGGGTCACACCCAACAATCCTCAGGGGTTATTCCTGGCTCTGCACTCAGGAATTACGTCTGGCAGTGCTCTGGGGACCATATGGGATGCCAGGGATCAAACCCGGGTAGACCACATGCAAGGCAAATGCCCTACCCGCTGTGCTATCGCTCTGGCCCCCTCAAAAGTTTTATATTGCCTACTATCAATAATTTGCTAACAGAATGATCAATAATGTTTTCTTAGAAGAAAGTTAGTGAAAATTATTGTATCTCACCATGGAACCATTAAGTCTTTGTGGGATAAGTTTTGAAAGAACAACCTTGAAGGTCCATTGTGGGTGAAGTCATGCCCTTTGCATCGATAAACAGGCAAGACAAAGGTCCAAGCACATGAGAGGCTGTCAGGAGTCTTGTGTGAAGAACAAGAGGCCGGAGCAATTGTGCAGCAGGGAAAGCTCTTGCCTAGCGCACGGCGGGAATCTGGCTTCCGTTCCTGACATCTATCTGGGACCCCAAGCTGACCAGGAGCGATCCTGAGTAGAGCCATGAATAATAATGGTCCCTGAGCAATGCCAGTTGTGGGCCCCTCATAGAAAAACTAAAACCAAAAACAAGATGGAGTCACTCGTGCTCAATCACCCGATGACAGTGTCGCTCTCTGAAAACAGCACATGCCAAGTGGTGCCCTACGACAATACAAAGCCTCAAGTGGCCACAGCGATGCTGGTAGTGGGCAGTGAGGTAAAGGGGGTCGGAGCAGGGAGGTTGGGGTTGTGGAAGGACTTTGGCGAAACAAAAGTCATCAATCTTAATGGCACTATGAGAGAAAGACCAGAGGGTGAGGGGGCTGGGAAAAGAGCAAAGGTAGGGGGTTCTGTGGATTGTAGGTTCCAGGGGGACTGGAGAAGGAGTGTTGAGGTATTATTAAAGTCTGGGTGCTGAGCTAAGAGTTTCAGAGAGCAGAAATGCTAATTAAAGATGAGCGAAAAGGGGCCAGGAGTAATGGTACAGCAGGTAGGTGCTTGCCTTGTATGGGGTCAACCTGGATTTGATACGCAGCCCTCCAGATTGTCCCCTGAGTCCCACCAGGAATGATCCCTAAGAGGAGAGCAGGACTAAGACCTGAGCGCACAGCTGGGTGTGGCCCCCAAACTATAAAAGGAACAAGAAACAAAACTTGCATTCTAGGCGCCAGAGCAATAGTACAGCGGGGAGGGCACTTGCCTTGCATGTGACCCACCTGGGTTTGGTCCCCGAACTCCATAGGGTCTCTCAAGCACCATCAGGAGATTTGCTGAGTTCAGAGCCAGGAGCAAGCTCTGGGCATTGCTGAGTGTGGCCCCCAAACAAACATAAAAGATGGGCAAGAAGGGAAGTCGTGGAGGAGAAGCCAGGCAGGGAGCCAGCCGTGAGGAAGGTGCCGGCACGGGGAGAAGTGTGCACTTTGGATCAGTTCTTTTATGCTGCTCTCTCTCTCTCTCCTTCCCTCCTCAGTAAAATGCCCAAGTGTTTCAATTCTTCAGTGAAGCCAGACAAAATCTTTGCTGGCAGGTGGACCAAGAATGACCCATCATAAAAAAAAAATGACCCATCATGATTCACGGTGCTGCCCCTCACCCCCGTGATGAGACATCTGGTGAGATTCCTTGGTAGAAAACAACGGTGTGGGGGCCGGAGCGATAGCCCAGCGGGTAGGGCGTTTGCCTTGCACGCGGCCGGCCTATGCCGGCCCGGGTTCGATCCCCAGAATCCCATATGGTCTCCCAAGCACCACCAGGAGTAATTCCTGAGTGCAGAGCCAGGCGAAACCCCTGAGCATTGCCAGGTGTGACCCAAAAAAAAAAAAAAAAGTAAAACAATGGTGTGTTTGGGAGCAGAGCAAAAGTATGGTGGGAAGAAAGCTTGCCTTGCAAGTAGCTGACAGGTTCGATCCACAGCACCCCTATGGTACCCTGAGCATTGCCAGGAGTAATTCTTGAATGTAGAGCCACGAGTTAGCCCTGGTGTGGCCCTAAAACAAATTAAAAAAGAAAAAGATGGGTGAGCTCCAAGGAATCTTACATTGATGATGTATGCTTGGAAGTTTTTGTAAATTCAAGGGTTCAAAGAGATATTGGGGGCTGGAGTGGTAGTACAACTGGTAAGAGGCTTGCCTTGCATGCCACCAACTTGGGTTCGATCCCCAGTATTCCATATGGCCCCCTGAGCAACACCAGGAGTGATTTCTGAGTGCAGAGCCAGGAGTAACCCCTGAGCATCTCTGGGTGTGGCCAAAAAAGTTCCACAAAGAGAGACATTGATTTTCTCTAAGCAAATATCAGATCACTCTATTTCCTTTTGTGCTTACCAAATACATTCTCCCAACCAGCCTTGTTTGGGGATACATCTCTGCAACCAAAAGATAGGAACAATACGAGGAGAGACAGTGCAGTGGTTAGGGAGTGTGCTTTGCATGTGGCTAATCCAGGTTTGACCTTCAGCATCCCATATGGTCCCCCTAGCACAAACAGGAGTAATCCCATAGTGCAAAGTCAGAAGTAAGCCCTGAGCATCACCAGCCATGGCCTCCAAACAAACAAACAAGAAGCATGTGCCAAGAAGTCTCAGTGAGAACCGTTCATTTCATTCAGTTTCCACCCTGCAACTGAGTTAGAAGGGGAAATGTCTCCAGAAGATGAAGACAGTCTCCTTGGGGCTGGAATGTGGCTTATGGTAGAGCGGATACCGTATGTGTGTGTGTATGTGTGTGTGTGTGTTCCTGCATTCCACCCTCAGGGCTGCAAAATAATAATTTTAAGTTCACATCAGTGATCTCATAGAAAAGGAGAAAAGAAAACTATAAAAAATTCAAGTGAGGGCCAGAGCGATAGCCCAGTGGGTAGGGCGTTTGCCTTTGCATGCGGCCGGCCCGCGCCGCCCGGTTCGATCCCCGGCATCCCATATGGTCCCCTGAGCACCGCCAGGAGTAATTCCTGAGTGCAGAGCCAGGAGTAACCCCTGAGCATTGCCGGGTGTGACCCAAAAAGCAAAAAAAAAAAATCAAGTGAGGGGCCAGAACAACAGCACAGTGAGTAGGGTGTTTGCCTTTTACATGACCAACCCAGGTTTGATTCCTGGCATCCCATATGGTATCCTAAGCACCACTGGGGGTTTCCTGAGCTCAGAGCCAGGAATAACCCCTGAGCATCTCCTGGTGCAGCCCAAAAATAAAAACAAAACGAAAAGATGCAAGTGCTAGAATAAGTGGAACCCGCCTAGAGAACAACACAACAAAATTCAAGTGAGGGACCAGATAGTCCAGCAGCAAAGTTGTTTGCTCGCCTTGCATGTGGCTAACTTGGGTTCAATCTCTGGCACCTTAAAGGTGCCAGAACCAGGAGAAAAAATCTGAGCATTGCCGAATGACTCAAAAACAAATACCCCCGCCCCCCCCCACCCAAATCCCTCAAATTGGCATCTTTAAACTTAAATGAAGAAATAGGATTTAAAGTAGGAGTTAAGACAACTTGCCTTGTGGGGACTCAAGTCATAGTACAGTGGGGGAGGGTATTTGCCTTGCATGGGTTTGACTCCTGGTATCCTATATAGTCTCCTGAGCACCACCAGGAGTAATTCTTTTTTTTTCTTTTTTGAGTCACACCTGGCAATGATCAGGAGTTACTCCTGTCTCTGCACCTGACTCCTGGCGGTGCTCAGGGGACCATATGGGATGCTGGGGATCGAACACCATTGGTTGTGTGCAAGGCAAACACCTTACCCGCTGGACTATCGGTCCGGCCCCAGGAGTAATTCTTGAACACAGAGCCAGGAGTAACTCCTGAGCATAACTGGGTGTAACCCAAAAAGACAGAGGAAGAAAACACTTGTTGGGGCCAGAGTATAGCAGGTAGGGCATTCGGTTCCATCTCCAGTGTCCCATTGGTCCCTTAAACACTTCTAGGAGTAATTTCTGAGTGCAGAGCCAGGAGTAACCCCTGAGCATTGCTGGGTATGACCCCAAAAGTCGCCCCTCCTCACAAAAAAGACATTTATCTTGTTATGAGCAGACCTGGGGTCAATCCCCAACACCAGATAGACGTCTCTGAAATGTCAGGGGTGATCCCTGAGTGCAGCCAGGCATGGCCCCCAAACAAAAAGTAAAATAGAATAAAACTTGCTCAGTCTGTCATTAAGCAATTACAGTGGAGTCTGCTAGGAATGCATGAGGGAAACGTAATGAAAATAAGATTTCTAAAACCTGACTTAATCTTCTGCTCGTCACGGA
Source organism: Cryptotis parvus (assembly GCA_021461705.1). NCBI lineage: Eukaryota > Metazoa > Chordata > Mammalia > Eulipotyphla > Soricidae > Cryptotis > Cryptotis parvus. The sequence goes on along the minus strand of JAJIBD010009019.1, from coordinate 5,344 downwards.
CCACAGCACTGGATGAGCAAACCTCGCCTCACCCACTATGGAAAGGCCTAGAAATGAATGAAGAATCCAAAATAAAGCAAGTGGGATGGTCCAGACACATATGAATGAACGGCTGTGAGCCAAGGGGAAAGCATCCTTGGGCAAGTTTCAGCCGGTTACCTCAGGATGGCCTGAAAAGGAGCCTGTGCCTGGGGCTGAGAGGCTCACTGTGGGGGTACCAGAAGGGAGACCTCCTCCTCGCCACTCCCAACACGCTTCCTCAGGCTGCTGGGAATTGGTCTAGGAGTCACACAGTCTCATAAAATTCCCCAACACACATTCACACACATGCACACACGTGCACTTATCCACTCACACACAGACACACTCACAGACAAAAAGCTCACACACACGTGACACACTCTCACACTTACATTCACATGCATATACTCACACACATACTTTCACGGTTACATTCACACTTATATTCACACTCATATACTCACACACATACATTCACACTCATACGCTCTCTCATACATTCACACTCATATACTCACACACATACACTCACACAACTTTCACACTAACATTCACACTCACATACATGCACATAATCTCACACATTCACACTCATAGACTCTCACACATACACTCCCACATTCAACCATACTCACACATATACACACATTCACACCGCACATGCACACATACTTGTATTCATGCACTCATATACTCACAGAGACACACATACTCACACACAGATACTCAAACACTCACATACACACATCATCTGCTCACATACACATAGACACTCATACTCATACACGTTCACACATACGCACACACTCGCATACGTATAGTAACACTCTTTCATATACACGCACTTACACACCCATACACACTAGCATGTCACCACTCAATCTGGGAATCTATTCCATGACTTGTAATTAGGGGGCCAGATGCTGAAAATCCCCTGATCTGTCACCCTACACAGGTGGTGTCTGGGGTTGCTGCTGGACAGACCGTGAGAGGCATCATTGTGGATGAGCCTCTCAGATGCCTTCAGCCTTGTCCTCTTTGCTGTTTTTGTCCTCTTTACTGTTCTCTCAGAAACGGCTGCTTTCAAAATGGCTACAAAAGTGTGGGCTTCCCCCAATGGGCTGACGTCTGCTCCTGTCTAGAATGACCTCAGCAGAAAGACCTCCTCAGGCTCAGTGTTCTGTCCTCCAGCCCAGGCCTGGCATAGCCCTGGGTGTTGCATTCCACGCTGATGACTGACTCCTCAGGTCACCACCCACTGCCTGGACTGTGGGATAGACCCAGAGGCCAGTCCTCTCCTTCCCCCTTACCAAGGATGGGTTCTGTGGTATCTCCTTCTCTCAGAGCATTCCAAGAAGAAGGGGGAAAAAGCCTCAGTAGAACCAGTGGAATGGTAGCATTGAGTTCTGAAAGGAATGATTCCAGCCAGCCCAGAGACCAGCTGTCAGTTTTCCACTTTCGGTTCCTATGAACAACAGGTTTTTTTTTTTTCTTTTTGGGTCACACCCGGCAATGCTCAGGGGTTACTCCCTGGCTCTGCACTCAGGAATTACTCCTGGCGGTGCTCAGGGATGCCAGGGATAGAACGGGTCGACCATGTACAAGGCAAATGCCCTACCTGCTGTGCTGTTGCCCCGCCCCTGTTCTTAATTAAATAGAAAGTGCTAGGAAAAAAGATTGGCATAGAAAACAGCTTCAGGTTAAACTTCTGCTTATGGGTTTGTTTTGTAAATAAGCTCAGGTATTCATACTTGGTTGAACAAATGAGACGATGTCTCTGTCATCCCAAGGTCTAACGTCTCTGCCCTCCCAGAGTCTCAGTGATCAGTTCTGTATCTTCTCTGTCCTAACACGTAGGTCTTACTTATTACCACTTGAATTAATACAGAGAAGATAAGTCAAATATTTGCCTGCAGGAAACACTGGGGCACCCCGCACAAGCACAGAATCTGGGAACAGGGTCAGGAATCTCCTTCTGCCCCAGGGAATTGGCGGCCAGTGGATGGAGAAAGACAGGAGAATCCAGAGAAGTTTCAAAGGTTCTGGCATACAGATCAGCAATAGGAAAAACCCGAATTTAGGGCTCCCAGCTGGGCCGCGACCACGTGTAGGCCAAGATGCCAGCCACCCGTAGTAAGGCCCCCCATAGAGAAGAAGAGGCAAGAAGGGGAGCCCCAGCAGAAAAGGGGAAAAAGAGCAAGAAAGGAAGCAGGTTAGTTTTTATATCCCTGCAACCCAGACCTCCCACTCTGGTGGAAAGCCACGAGGGTCAAATCCCTCAGGTAATTTCTCCCAGGACCTCACCTAGGCCCTTTGAGATGTTAATGTTGCCCAGCCAAGATCACCCTTGGAAGTGCCCTGCAGGGTAGAGTGGAGGAGGGGCTTCTGAGATGAGCTGTATCTCAGAGTACAAAGGCATGGATCTGTACCAAAGAATATTCTATTGCCACCTGGTCCTTTCAGGATCTTTCTAATTTGCATCAAACTGGAGAGGATATGGGGAATGAGGAATTATGATGTCACACTAGAATTCACTATTAAATAATCAGATAGAGACATCATGAGTGTGTAGGGAGTTCAGGATGCCACTCTGTCTCACGTTCATTGATTTAAAGAAAGCCTTTGATTCTGTGCAGACTGAAGCAGTCATCGAAGCCCTAGCCAAACAGGGCGTTCAAACCCCAATACATCAAGATCCTTCATGAGCTGTATTACGGATTCACCACCAGGATCTCACCATTCTACAAAGAAGTGATCATTGATGTCAAAAGAGGGGTTCGGCAGGGTGATACCATTTCACTAAAACTCTTCAGCGCCACCCTTGAGAACATCACGAGACAATTAGAATGGGAAGGAATGGGAGTGAAGATAGACGGTCGGCAACTAAGCCACCTCCGCTTCGCTGATGACATCGTTCTAATAACACCAAACATTAGCCAAGAGGCACAAATGCTGGCTGACTTCGACAGAGAATATGGAAAGATAGGTCTACAGCTGAATCTCAGCAAAACTATGTTCATGAAAAATGAGCTAGTTCCAGAGGCCCCATTCATTCCCAATGGAACAAACATCTCTGAATGCAGCATTTATGTGTACCTAGGTAGAGAAATCAACATGATGAACAACCTAAAACCTGAGCTGCGCAGGAGGAAGAGAGTAGCAGCACGGAATGCCTTCAAAGGCATCGAAGAAATAGCTAAAAGGACAAAGAACCTCCGGCTCCAGGCACATCTCTTCAACTCCACCTTTCTCCCTGCATTAACATATGCCTCAGAGACCTGGGCCCTACGAAAAGCAGGATGAGAATGTTATTCGGGTCTCCCAAAGAAGAATCGAAAGAGCTATGCTTGAAATATCACACCTCACTCAAACGAAAGAAGGAATCGGAGCAGTTCCAGAGTCAGGGACGTTGTCTCATTTGCCAAGGCATCGAAAATCAGATGGACTGGACATGTAATGCGATTTGGAGACGACCGCTGGACTAGAGCCATTATCGACTGGATCCCACGGGATATCAAAAGATCACATGGCCGCCCACCTAGAAGATGGTCAGACTTCGTCAAGACCCTGAATAAAAGGTTTGAGGCTCTTTGTGTTCCTGAAGCAACCAGATGCCATTGGGCTACACTGGCACGTGATAGGGTCAAATGGAAATATTACTGGTGCCTGCTTGAGCAAATCGACAAATAACGGGATGTCAAGTGATCAAGTGATAGAGACGTCATACATTATTAGTATCCATAGGACATGCCATAAAGTGTAATAGAAGAGAGATTGAGAAATACAGGGACATAGATAAAGAGATAGAGAAATAAAATGTGCCTGCAATAGGGGCAGGCAGGGTTTGGGTGGGTGTGTTTGGGAATTGGGTGGTGGGACTTTGCCCTGGCAGAGGGATGGGTTCTGGAACACTGTATTGTAGAGACCCAATTATGAACATCCTTGTAATTCTGTATCTCACATGGTATAATAAATTTTTTTTTTAAAATGAAAGAGACAAAGAGAGAGAGACAGAGAGAAAGGGAGGGAAGGAAAAAAATGCCTGCTATCGAGCTAGGAGAGAGGGAATATGGGGACATTGGTGGAAGGAATGGGGCACTGGTGAAGGGACGGGTGCTGGAACAATATATGACTGAGACCCAATTATGAACATCTTTGTAATGTTGTTCTCATGGTGGTATCATAAAAAAAATCAAAAAAAAGAATATTCTATTGCCAGTTATATATTTCTCCAAGCCTTCACAAGAGTCTCGTCTTCACTTAATGGTTGTTCTGTATATCAGTCTTTGAGTTATCAGAGAGCCATGCTTGCTTGCTTGGAGGCAAACAGCATTTCTCTCTGGTCTAATTACTTAGAGAGCCAACGTTGTCAGGCAAATATACCGGTAAGATCTAGCCAGTCTCATGATGATTGTGGCAGCATGAGAGAATATTTATACCAGCCAGTACAAAATACATGGTCAGATGCACTGCCACATTCAAACTGTCCTCCTCCTATCTACAAAGTGACCCACAGGGAGGCAACTCCAGGCCAGATGCAGAGGCTCTGGGCAGCAGTGTACTGCAACATTTGCCCTCTTTCAACCTTAAAATTTTTGTTTTAACATATGAAAAAATGCTCATCATCACTAATCATCAGAGAGATGCTAATCAAAACAACAATGAGATACCACTTTACACCACAGAGACTGGCACATATTCAAAAGAGCAAAAACAACAAGTGTTGGCGTGGGTGTGGGGAAAAGGGGACACTCATCCATTGTTGTTGGGGAATGCCGGCTGGTACAGCCTTTCTGGAAAACAATATGGACATTCCTCCAAAGACTAGAAATTGAACTCCCATTTGACCCAGCCATACCACTCCTGGGAATCTACTCTGGGAAACCAAAAATACACAGCGGAAACACCATCCCTACTTTTATGTTCATAGCAGCATTATTCACAATAGCCAGAATCTGGAAGCAACCAGAGTGCCCGAAAATCAATGACTGGATGAAAAAAGCTTTGGTACATCTACACAATGGAATACTATGCAGCTGTTAGGAAAAATGAAGTTATAAAATTTGCCTATAAATGGATGGACATGGAGAAGATTATGTTGGAGCGAAATTAGTCAGAAGGAGAGAGACAGATACAGAATGACTGCATTTATCTGCATAACATAAATATATATGTACATATTATGATACCAATATCCAAGGTCAAGTGAAACATATATCAGGAGGTCTTGTCAAAGGGTGGAAATTATCACAAACGTGGGAGTCAGAGGGTAGGTAAGACAGAAAATGGAACAGTGTGCTAACAATTGTCGAGGGTACTAATG
>JAJIBD010009018.1:0-62137 GCA_021461705.1 Cryptotis parvus | reverse complement strand
TTTTTTATTTTCATTTTATTTTTTTTTAAATTTTTTAAAGTATTTTATTATAACACCCTGAGATATACAAATAAAAAAGATAAACAAATAAAAAGTTCATATTTGGGTTTTGGTCATACAGTGTTCCAGCACCCATCCCTCCACCAGTGCCCATCTCCCACCACCAACGTCCCCGGTTCCCTCCACCCTTCCCCAGCCCACCTCCATGGCAGGTTCTTTATTTCTTTCCCTTTCTCTCTCTCTTTCTCTTTTCCTTCCCTTCCAGACTATGGATTACAGAACATACATTAAAAGGTTGTCATGTGTATCCTTTTGCCTCTATTTAATGCTCAGTTCTAGGTTGGCATTAGTACCCTCGACAATTATTAGCACACTGTTCCATTTTCTCTCTTACTTAACCTCTGACTCGCCACACATTTGTGATAATTTCCACCTATGACAAGACCTCCTGATATATGTTTCACTTGAACTTGGATATTGGTATCATAATATGTACATATATATTTATGCCATGCAAATAAATGCAGTCATTCTGTATCTGTCTCTCTCCTTCTGGCTAATTTCGCTCAACATAATCTTCTCCATGTCCATCCATTTGTAGGCAAATTTTATAACTTCATTTTTCCTAACAGCTGCATAGTATTCCATTGTGTAGATGTACCAAAGCTTCTTTATCCAGTCATCGATTTTCGGGCACTCTGGTTTGCTTCCAGATTCTGGCTATTGTGAATAATGCTGCTATGAACATAAAAGTAGGGATGGTGTTTCCGCTGCGTAATTTTGGTTTCCCAGAGTAGATTCCCAGGAGTGGTATGGCTGGGTCAAATGGGAGTTCAATTTCTAGTCTTTGGAGGAAAGTCCATATTGTTTTCCAGAAAGGCTGTACCAGCCGGCATTCCCACCAACAATGGATGAGTGTCCCCTTTTCCCCACATCCACACCAGCACTTGTTGTTCTTGCTCTTTTGAATATGTGCCAGTCTCTGTGGTGTAAAGTGGTATCTCAATGTTGTTTTGATTTGCATCTCTCTGATGATTAGTGATGATGAGCATTTTGTCATATGTTTTTGGCCATTCGCATTTCTTCCTTGCTGAAGTTTCTGTTCAATTCTTCTCCCCCATTTTTTGATGGGGTTGTTTGTTTCCTTCTTGTAAAGTTCTACCAGTGCCTGATATATCCTGGATATTAACCCCTTATCAGATGGGTATTGGGTGAATATTCTTTCCCATTCTGTGGACTGCTTTTGTATCTTAGTCACTGTTTCTTTTGAGGTGCAGAAGCTTTTAGTTTCATGTAGTCCCATATGTTTATCTTTTCTTCTAGTTGCTTTGTTAGTGATGTTTCACCTTTGAAGATGCCTTTAGCTTCAATGTCGTGGAGGGTTTTTCCTATATTTTCTTCAACGTACTTTATGGATTCAAGTCTGATATTGAGATCTTTGATCCATTTTGATCTGATTTTTGTGCATGGTGTTAGACACAGGTCCAAATTCATTTTTTTACATGTCGCTGCCCAGTTTTCCCAACACCACTTGTTGAAGAGGCTTTCCTTACTCCATTTTAGACTCATTGCACCTTTATCAAAGATTAAATGATCATGTGTTTGAGGTTGGGTGTCAGGATACTCAAATCTATTCCATAGGTCCACATGTCTGTTTTTATTCCAATACCATGCTGTTTTAATTACTACTGCCTTGTAGTACAGTTTGAAGTTGGGAAAGGTGATGCCTCCCATCTTCTTTTTTCCCGAGGATTGCTTTAGCTATCCTTGGGGGGTTTATTGTTCCATACAAATTTCAGGAGCATTTGGTCAATTTCTTTGAAGAATGTCATGGGTATCCTCATAGGGACTGCATTGAATCTGTACAGAGCTCTAGGGAGTATTACCATTTTGACAATGTTGATTCTCCCCATCCATGAACAGGGAATGTGTTTCCATTTCCTTGTGTCCTCTTTTTATCTCTTGGAGCAGTGTCTTGTAGTTTTCTTTGTACAGGTCCTTTACATACTTGGGTAAGTTGATTCCTAGGTATTTGATTTTCTGTGGCACACCATTGGAATGGAATTGTTTCCTTAATATCCCTTTGTTCTCTTTCGTTATTTGTATATAGGAAAGCCACTGACTTTTGGGTGTTGATTTTGTACCCTGCGACTCTTCTATATGCGTCTATAGTTTCTAGGAGTTTTTTGGTAGAGAGTTTAGGGTTCTCTAGGTATAATATCATGTCATCTGCAAATAATGATAACTTGACTTCTTCCCTTGCCTGTCTGGATGCCCTTGATGTCCTTTTCTTGCTATGGCAAGTACTTCCAGTACTATATTGAATAAAAGAGGTGAGAGTGGGCAACCTTGTCTTGTCCCTGATCTCAGGGGGAAGGCTTTCAACTTTGCCCCATTTAGAATGATGCTTGCTGTGGGCTTTTGGTAGATGGCTGTAACTATCTTGAGGAAACTCCCTTCAATTCCCATTTTCTGGAGGGTTTTAATCATGAACGGGTGCTGGATCTTGTCAAATGCTTTTTCTGCGTCTATTGAAAGGATCATTTGGTTTTTATTTTTTCTTTTTATTGATATGATGTATTATGTTGATTGACTTGCGAATGTTGAACCATCCTTGCATTCCCGGGATGAATCCTACTTGGTCATGATGTTTAATCTTCTTGATGATTCTTTGCATTATGTTTGCTAGTATTTTGTTGAAGATCTTAGCATCCGTGTTCATCAGGGATATTGGTCTGTAGTTTTCTTTCTTTTGTGTTGTCTCTCCCTGCTTTGGGTATCAGGGTGATATGTGCCTCGTAGAAGCTGTTTGGGAGTGTTTCTGTTTATTTCCTGGAAGAGCTTGAAAAGGACTGGCAGTAGTTCCTCCTTAAAGGTTTGGTAGAGTTCACTAGGGAATCCGTCTGGACCTGGGCTTTTGTGTTTGGGCAGACTTTTAATTACTCTTTCTATTTCCTCAATGGTGATAGGCTTATTCAGGTATTGGAGGTAACCTGACTACACAGCTGAAGACATTAGAAAATGAGCAACAAAAAAAGGAGCCCAACCAAGGCAGAAAAAAATGAAATAATAAAACTTAGAGAGGAAATCAATGAGTTGGAAACCAAAAAAACAATCCAAAAGATTAATGAAACCAAGAGCTGTTTTTTTTAAAAAATAGACAAGATTGACAAACCATTGGCAAGACTTGTAAGTACAGGGAAAGAGAAAACCCAAATAAACAGAATCAGAAATAAAAAGGGTGACATCACAACAGAAACCACAGAAATCCAAAAGATCATCAGAGATTACTTTGAGAGCCTGTATGCCATGAAACATGAGAATCTAGAAGAAATGGATAAATTCCTGAAGTCCTATAACCTCCCACAGCTGAAACAAGAAGGATTTTTCAACTACTTGTTTTAGCGTCTTTATTCATGTTAAAGCTTTTTCATTTCTGAAATAATTTAGATTTATTTAGCCTGGTTCTAGTGTTGTATTGAGTTCTATAGGCTTCAGTTCCTACAGATCTAAAGGTAGCTTAAACGTAATGTTTTGGGCTCCCCCTTCAACATGCACACACAAAATCGTGTTTCTATTTTTCCTTGAAACTCATTGTAGTGCCCTTCCCCCTCCACCATCTACATGTCCACCTTACTGTGCTGACTGGTAAAAAGTCTGAAAATTATGTGATATACATCTGGTTACAAAAAATGCTTCACATTTTAATAGAATGCAATAACTCAGTTTTGAGTAGTGTTACATCATGATACAATCTACCTGTAAGTTTCTAAGATGAAGGTTTCAAGCACTGTGTCTATTTTTTTCTCTATATGTTAAAAGTTACAGCTGGTGGATTCTTGTATCTTGTTAATAGATAAAGACTTTTTTGTAGAAGTAGCTCAAAAGTCTTTCACAATGGACATTCGCAAATTTCTTTATAGTTAATAGTGTCTCCTATTATGCAATCTTCTGCTACTTCTGCTGGGTGGAGAAGATTGCATAATAGGAGACACAATTAACTATAAAGAAATTTACGAATGTCCATTGTGCTACACTTTTGAGCTACTTCTACAAAAAGTCCACCCATCAGAAGAGCTGATCACAAGCTCTGCTCATCAGAGTCCCACCCTACAGCAGTCTATTTCAAGCTCAGGTATGCTTGAGCCAGAGACTCAGATCTACCAGGTAGAGCTGCTACCAGCTCTCCTGTGCCCAGCTGATGATGAGGTGCCCAGGAGGTAAGGCGGGTTCTAACCCTAGCCATTCCAGCCATTCAGTGTTTCACAAGAAGCCAGAGGAACCCCCACACCTTAAGGACTGCCATTGTCAACATCTGGACTCCACCACCCAGCAGAAAAGCTGATCTTTCAGCCATGTGATATATCAATACATGCACGAGATGAGAGGCTACTACAAGAGTATCCCACATGCCTGGCAGAGCCTGGCATTCTACCCGTGTTGTATTGATATGCCAAAAAGTAGTAACAATTATAGACCTCATTCCTACAACCTGAAGAAATGGTTTGAGGCTCTTCATGTTCCTGCAGCGAGCAGATGCCCTTGGGCTTCAGTAGCATGTGAGAGGATGTATGGAGATGTTACTGGTGCCCTCTCGAGAAAATCGATGAACAATGGGAAGACAAGTAATTGTGCAATCACTTCCTAAGTTTTACATATTACAGTAGAATTCAATGTAAATGGCTCATCAATTTCTGGATTAAATATTTGTATGTATGTATGTGACTTTTGTTTGTTGTTTTTTGCTCCATACCTGACTATGCTCAGGGCTTACTTCTGGCTCTGAAGTTAGGGATTAATTCTGGTTGTGTTTAGAGACCATCTGTGGTGTCAGTGATCAAAACCAGATTAGCTATGTTTTGGGCAATTGCATTGCATCTTCTACTGTCTTTCTAACCCAGGAACAACACTTTTAATTTGTTTTGGCAACACATCCAGAAGTTCTCATGACTTACTCTGGACTCTGTGCTCAGGAATAATTCCTGGTAGAGCTTGGGAACCATATGTAGTGCCAAGGATCAAACCTGGATCAGGTACATGAAAGGCAAGTTCCTCATCCCTCTTCTGTCTCTCCAGTTCAGGATTAACACTTTTTAACCTAAAATAACTATGTTTACAAAAAAATATACATAAACCTATCTGACTCCATGTATAAGTAAAGAGATGAAAATTTAGCTACTGATATTCTGTTGACTGATTTGGCATTTTTGTTCTTTCATTTAGTTCATATTTTTCTTGTTTATTTTAATATAAGATTGTTTTCATATTATATTTAACTTAGTATTATCTAATTATTATTTAACTTAGTATATGTGCAGTTCTTTGGCAGTTAGTATATGGAGAGTCACAAAATGATAAAGGAGCCACCAGAGACAGTGTGAATCTGTCACCCTCCTCACTGTCCACCACCACCTTATTGGTGAGGTCCCCTGGAGAGGTCAATAAGCATAAAAGCCACAGAACCTGATGTGCAATATAGACATTAAAGTCTTAAACAGTACCCAGGCTTGACTATTCTTTTTTTATTATTAATATTTTATTATACCACAGTGAGATGTACAATTACAATGTTGTTCATGCTTGAAGTTTTCAGTCACATAGTGTTCCAGCACCCCACCCTCTACCAGTGCCCATTTCCCACCACCAATGTCCCCAATTCCCTCCCCCTCCCATAGCCTGCCTCAATGTCAGGTTCTTTATCTCTTTTCTCTTCCTCCTCTCTCTTTTCCTTGACTTTTTTTAGAGAAAAGAAATTTAAGAGAAGTCCAATAGTTAATTTTATTTTGGAAATGTGAAAGGGGAAAGAGAAGCAAATACATTTTATTTTTGAAATGTGAAAGCAGGAGGGGGAGAGAAAGAAGAAGGAAAAAGAGAAGGAAAGGATAATGTCATGAAGAAATAATACACTACTTTGGGGATGCAAACAGCTCCTATGAATGGATTTGCCCCATAAGGAAGGAAATTTCCATACACAGAGTAGTCAGGTATGGGCAATTCAAGACAAGATAAAGAGTTCAAAGTGGATATTTCTTCAAAACTGGTCTTTAATGATTTTTACAATTTGTGTGGCTTTTTGTACTTTTCATTGTCAAGGATGTTATGGTGAGTCTTCCAATGATGGGACTTTCTTGACTCTGTAACATGCTGCCTCTGACTTCAAGACATTATTTAAATGGAAATGGAACAATAGTACACTTATGTATGTGGTGAGCTACAGGTTCAGTTTTATTTTTTTTTTGCATGTGGATTTCTATTTTTCCCAGTAACATTTAATGAAGATTTCATTATTTTAATCCATGTACCTAAATCCTTTGTTATAGATTAACTATCAATGTATTTATGGATTTATCTTTGGGATTTTTTTTTTTTTTTTGACTCACACCTGGTGATGCTCAGGTGTTACTCCTGGGTCTGCACTCAGGAATTACTCCTGGCATTGCTGTGGGATCATATGGGATGTCGGGGGTTGAACCTAGGTTGGCCACATGCAAGGAAAAGGTTGATTTCTTTGATGTTTCCGTTTGTATAGGAGACTTTACTTCTCTTTTGCTACTTTAAGTTGTCTATCTCGTTTGTTATTGCCATTAATATTATGATGTTTTAACTATTGCTTTATTTTATTTTTAGGCACACTTTTTTTGCTTTTTTGGGGGGTTCACACAGGCAATGCTCAGGGGTTACTCCTGGCTCTGTACTCAGGAATTACTCCTGGCAGTGCTCAGGGGGACCATATGGGATGCCAGAGATCGAACCTGGGTTGGCCATGTGCAAGGTAAATGCCCTCCCCTCTGTGCTATCGCTCTGGCCCCTATTTTTTGGCACACTTTAATTGGCTCTTATTTCACCTTATGTTTTCTTTTTTCTTCTTTTAAATTCTATGAGGTGTTATTTGTTCCATTGATATTGTAGATTATAGGCCTTAAATTTTCATCATTTTTATTACTTCTTTATTACTTCTATTTTTATTATGTTTCACTGTAAGTAATAATGTTATTGACATGTTTTTGGCATCCCTGAGTTGATTTTTGCCATCTGACATTTAGTTTCTGAATTTTGCTGCTGTATTGTATAGCGTTCTATTTCTTTTTTTTATTCTTATTGAGTTCTATCATTTTTTCTTCATTATCTTGTGAGAATACCAATTTGCAGTTAGTATGGACATTTCTTTACAATATCAGGCTGGGTGCTTATGTGTCGGGGAGCGCCGCGGGTTCCTCGACAGTATCGGGAAGCGAAGTTCCCTTCTACCTCCGAGGCCGGTGGGAAATGATGAAGACTCAGGAATCCGATGCAGTTTTAAAAGGGCTTTACTATCACAGGATCCAATATACAATCCAAGAGCAGGGAAAACCTCCGGACTCTGGGTTCCCAGCTAGGCCCCAGCCAGATGTAGGCCAAGATGGCTGCCACCACGTGTTGAGGCCCAACAGAGAATGGAGAGGACAGAGAAGCAAAACGCCAAGGGAAGCCGAAATGGCAAAAGGGGGAAAAAAGAGAGATTCTTTCTTCTTACAGCTTATTTTATAGCTAGGAATCCCCCAAACTCCCAGCCCAGCCCATTTGGGCTGGGCTATCTAGAGATGAAAAACAGGAAAATAGCTTTATAGAAATGTAGCAACTTCCAGGAGACCTTCTGGCTATTTACAAGGACCCAGAGCTAATTCAAAGCCTCCTAGCAGAACTGGGAGAAGCTATAAGCTAAATGTAACTTCCCCTGGCAGGAAGAATCAAACGCCCTCAGGTAATTTCTCCCAGCACCTCACCTAATATCTTGAGCCAAGATCTGCCTGAAATTGCCTTTATAGGGTAGAGAAAGGGGGTTTATGAGATGGCATGTCTCTGTACCAAAGACTAATACCAATGCCAGTTAAATATTTCTCCAAGCCTTCACAAGAGTCTCGTCTACTTCATGGTAGTTTTGTATTTTAGTTGCCTTTGAGTTATCAGGGAGTCACGCTTGCTTGCTTGGAGGCAAACAGCATTTCTCTCTGGTCTAATTACTTAGAGATCCAACGTGGCCAAGCAGATATGCTGGTAAGATCTAGCTAGTCCCACGATGATTGTGGTAGCATGAGAGAATATTTATACTAGCCAGTACGAATACATGGTCAGATAAGACTGCCATATTCAGACTACCCCCCTATCTATGAAGTGACCTGCAAGGAGGCAATCCCGGGCAGATGCAGAGGCCTAGGCTTTTAGGTGTCCTGCAACACTTATGGTCTAATAATTTCTAGAATATATATATATATATATTTTTTTATTTCTTACATGTTTGCAAGATCACACTGGTGCCTGTAGCACTAAGTAATATGCACCTTGAATGAAACAAGAGATTTGCCGTCCTTGTCTTGTAGCTTCTACACCAGCAATGTCTACTTAACTCTGATTCTGACCCAGGAGTCATAGTCGCTGTATTCTGACTACTGATGTGTAGCCATATGTACCAAATAACAAATGCTCATAACGTTATCTTTTCTAACTACAGGCATGTATTACATTTTGTAGTACTAGTTTTGTGATGGTTGCTATGAACCATGCACTGTAGAGAGTGCTCACCTCCATGGTACATGCCACTTGAAGTAAGCTCTGGGATGGCAGCTCTTAAGGCCTCAGGGACAGCTCTTTCAGGCTGTGGCCTTTGGATAACTGTAGACTGTGCTGTGTTCTGCTAGTCACATTTGTTATAACACTATGAATGCAGGCAGGAAGCTAAGTAAGTAGATTTTATCTCTTGGAGATGTGAACATAATGGAGGTATGTGATTATGGAGAGGAAATGTGAAGATAGGAAAAGTCTACCACAATAATCTTGTAGAAGAAGAAAAACAATGTTTTCCATAAGAGAGATAGGGGGAGAGCAAGAGAAAATAATAAGTAGCTTAGTTCCATCTTTAGTGATGTTTACTATATGGCAAAAACAAAGTCTATTTTATATGATTCAGAGTTACAATATAATATTATTTTACATATGGCAAAAATAATTTAGAGCCATAACCCACATTTCTGGAAGGGAATGCCTACATTTCATTACAACTCTCTTGACTTAAAGACCATGCATAATTCTTTTGATATGTTATAAGGCATAATAATAAATATTAATAATCATGATTATTATGTTCAATAAAAATGGAAGACAAAGATATGTACTTTGTTTTCTTTGATGGAGTAAGGCAACATACTTCTTGTTTCTTTGTTTTTTAATTTTTGTATTTAGCATACATTTTTAATGATGCAAAAAATTTTGAAAGCATTATAAAAGTGGCTAGAAAGACTTCTTAAATTTTATTTTAGCTTTCTGTAATCAAATATACTTATTTTAGTATGCTTATAAAGTATGAGATTAAGGTGTAAGATTTATGATGATTGTGGTGAAGTGCAAATTAGAAACCAAAGAAATCTACTTTGTTTTATTTCATTTCATTAGGAATATTTGATATTTGCTTGTCCTTTTATTCTTAGATTTAAGATTTTTTAAATTTGTCAGTGTTTATGCATTCAATATATTTGATCATGATGACACTGAGTAATTCTATTGATTGCTTAGTGTTTCAATGTTTCTGATATTTTAAATGAATTTCCTAAATTGAGGTATAATATTAATATATTACATGGTATACTATAAATACTATCTCTGTTACAAACAAGAATCTTTTGAATAAAACTTCTTCAGTACTCAACCACATATATGCATATCATTCCCCAAGAAACTTTCCTGTGGAGTGTCATATCTTATGTTTTTAATATCTGTTTATTAAATCACCATGATCTATAAAGGAAGAGTAGTAGATCTGCCCCATCTTGTCCTTCTTTAAGCATAGTTAGAAAGCAGAATCTGACTTTCAGAAGACAGTGTTATGTCTCCTGTCTTAACATTCAAGCAACTTGTATCCAGCGACTTCCAGTCACTTATAGGGATATACTTGTTACTAGAGGAAATAAAATAAAGCCAGTAAGCAACGTGTGTCCTAATTATTCTTAGAGTGACCAGATAAAAGACAATATGTTGATTTTTATTGATTTAGTAATAGAAAAATTTGTAAACATATTAATGTAGGAAGAAATATGAGAAAGTGAAAAATTACCACAGGTAAATAATTTCTTAAAAATTGTTTAAGAGAGCTAGGAAATATTATATCTTTTAGAACTTCATGCTTTTGCCATATTGTAACATATTCTTTAAAGCAAAAACTTCACAAAGTAGAGGCACGAGCTTTTTCAAGTAAAAATGAGGAACGTAAAATGTACAATTATGCACTGAAATATACCATATTTGTATGATTTTAAGAAACATAATATCTGGTGCCATAGTTCACTTGGTAGGCAGAAGAATATCTTATTGCTAAACTAGTAAATTGACACTTGAAAAAAATTACTAGTTTTAAATCTGTGTCCTACTATAAAAATCAAAAAGATTTGCTTTTTGTTAAGAGTATTACTTTATGACCTAATTTTAGTAGTATTTTCCCTTTATAAAATTTCTGCTTTTTTGTGTTTAAAAACATTTTTGAGTGCACAACAAAAACAAAAGGGGTGTGGGTAATTCCTTCATCCCAGCTTCTCATTGTATCATTCACCAGGAGACTATTTTGCTATAGAGTATCTACAGATTTAATAGAGTTGGGTTTAACTGAGATTAGTATTCAGTTCTTTGAATCTATAAATATTATTTCCCAACCTGTATTTTCTTTCTGATCCCCAGAGAAAAGGGTCATTTTCAAAAGTGATAGAACACTTAGTACCTCCTCTTTCTGCTTAGGTGCACAAAAAGAGAGAGGTTTGAAATAGCAAGGGCTTTTAAATCTTCTCATATGAAAGTTGTATTATGTGAGCATTTTTAGTCCCATTTCATATTAATATTGCATGCTATCTCAATTCATTTTCACCAATTTAGAAGGTGTAGAAATATGTTGAACATTTCTATAAAATGCTATAATGATTATATTTGCATACCTTAAGATTGAAGCAAATACTGAAATGCACAGCATCACTATTTTATGAAGGATAGCTTTAATCTAATGCAAATGACTGCTTATTGTAAAGTATTTTATTATCTGCAGTGGTAGAGAGATATCTGCTTCATTGAGCTTGTCTTTGCTTCGCACTGAAAAAATTCATAAAGCAATCTCCACTGAAGTTAGTAGAGGTTTGAGTAAATGACCATAAATACTGTCACATATTTTATACAGAAGCTGCACTGTTGGATGATTAAGGGAATCACCACTTTTAAATTGTAGTCATTTAATTGAATTACTGAGCATTAACTTGATGTAAGCATACAGGAATTCGCAATGCTATTCATTGAATCATTTATATAATATTATTTAATTTTATGGACTATTCAAAATATTATGAGGTACTGAATTTTTTTCCCATTTTTATTGTGTAAAACCGTTGCTTCTTTTAGTAATTGTGGGGAAACTGAGCCCCCCTCCATATATGTGGAAGGAGTTCCCATTAAGAAAATCTTTACCTCGCTAAGAAAATGAGAATGGTTTATTTTGTTTTATTTTTTTACATGCTCATGTTCTTACACTTTGAATTGCTGACTTGAAACAAAATGACAAGATGAGTGTTTTATCTCTTCTATTAGCTTTCCTAAGCTTGAGATCTTAAAAATATTAAGAGGTCATGGTTTAATAAGTGTCATATATAATCTCCATTCTATATAGCTTTGAAAATCAATTTAAATATGAGTTAAAATTATAGGCATTTATTTATTTAAAGGACTTGCAATATCAATGCATGAACTGCTATCATTGGGTAATTTGCATACCCAGGAGTTGCTCTAGACCTAGCACTGACATGTTCCTGAAATGCTGAATTTCCATTAATTTGTATATAAGGTAGAAGTTAAAAGATCTAACAATGCTATTTTAACAAATAGACTTCAACTTGAAGGGAATTAGATTTCAGCAATGAATACAGGTTTTAGCAGGCCTAAATTAAGGCATAAATCATATACAAATTATATAGATGTCTTTGAGAATATAGTTTGTTAAGTGCACACAAAAAATGGAAGTGTTTTAGTGATCACTTGTATCACTTGTATCACTTGTCTTCCCGTTCATCATCAATTTGCTTGAGTGGCCACCAGTAACATCTCCATATGTCCTGACTCATGTGAGTAGAGCCCAAGGGCATCTGCTTGCTGCAGGAACATAAAGAGCCTCAAACCATTCCATCAGGGCATGGAAATGAGGTCTATAGTTGTTACTGGTATTTGGCATATCAAATATGACACGGGTAGCTTGCCAGACTGTTGGCAGAAGGTAGATCTAAGGATATGCGGAGGAAGGTCTGATGGATACTGCCTGTTATCATATCCACGGGGTCTTCTGGAAGACTGTCTCCCAATAGACTTAGTATGTAGAATTCCCTAGTGAGACTGTTAATCAAGCTGCAGTTACACAGATAAGGCTGTCCTAGGTAATTTCTCTGCACATTTCCTTCTTGGCTATAACTAGCCCAAGATGGAGTCTAATGGACTATACTTAAAGTTAGGCAGAAAACAGCTTTTTCTTGTTCTTCTGTCTGACATGACCTTGCCATCATGGGCTAGTCCTGAAGGCTGAATTAGCAATTGTATGCATTCTTTGTTCATCTACCCTTACTTAGATAGTGTCTCCTGAAGGTTGTTGGTTCCTGGATGTCTCCTTCCCATTATTCCTAAGTCCTATGCAAAGAATGTGAAATGTCTTTGTAATGTAAACCATGCAAACTTAAATTTAAGCTTTATTGCTCTTTGAGACGATGGGACTCAAGAGAGTTTGGGTCTTTGTGGAGGTGGTCAGTCAACTGCCCAGATTAGAGCTGCTGCCCCTGTGGCTGGTGATCATTAAAAATATTAATGGAGGGACTGGAGCAATAGTCCAGAGGGTAGGGCATTTGCCTTACACACGGCTGCCTATGCCGGCCTGGGTTCTATCCCCGGCATCCCATTTGGTCCCCAAGAACTGCCAGGAGTTATTCCTGAGTGCAGAGCCAGGAGAAACCCCTGAGCATAGCTGGGTGTGACCCAAAAAAGCAAAAAAAAATAATGGAAATATGTCATGTTCCTGAGTCTCATCTCTGCTCCTCCAACCCAACAGGACATTCCTGCTTCACAGGCTCTGTGGTGCAGGTGGCTTATTCTTGTAGTCACCTCCGATTCTGCAGTATTTATTGATGAACCATACAGCTGCTTGCGCCACGTGAGCCAGGCTGTGATCAGCTCTTTGCTGGGTGGGGTTCTGATGAAAGGGAGTCCTGATATGGAAAATGGAGGCCCACATGGAGTGGGGATTTGTCTGGCTTCTTGTAAGGCTCTGCTGGGGTGGTGGGCCAGGGCTAGAACCCGCCATCCCTCCCGGGCACCTCGTGATAGGCTGGGAACAGGGAGAACAGGTAGCAGCTCTGCCCCATGTCTGTGAGTCTCTGGATCCTTTTGAGTGATAGCAGATTCTACTTTTTTGGAGAAATGTGAAAAAAACACTCTAAAATAACTTAAGAATTAAGTCAAGAAAAGATTTTGGAAGTATAATAATAATAAAATTATTGAAGTAGAAAAAGTATGTATATAGGCTGAACAGATACTACAGCTGGTTGGGCATTTGTCGTTCATGTGACCAAACCAGATTAAGTACCTATAACTCATAAGATACTCCAAGCCAACCAAAATGTATGCTGCTTGGAAAGCCAGGAGTAAGATATGAGTATATACAATCCGGTATGGACCCCCCACACAAGCAAAAAATAAATAAGTAAAGAAACAGCTTTGTTCATTGGCAATATAGTAGACAGAGAGTTTTATCTGAGGTGTGATTTTCACTATTGAAAACTTTTCTCAATATTCCCCTGGGAGAACTGGAAATATACTTGGCATTGTTAATTTTTTACAAACTCCAATGATACTGAATGTTTTGTTTAAAAAGAAAAAAATGAATAAATTAAAACTTAAAAAGAAAAAGTGGATATTTTATTCTCTAGAATTCCCTAGTTGATTTGTCATAATTTATAGTGTCTATATTGTCTCACTAACATTAGCATTTTGCTTTTGTATTTTTCTGTTGCACCACAATGTGATCTGAGGATATAGGAGTAGTATCCCTTTATATAAAACATCTGACCCAAAATCTATCTTCCATGTACATTAGGTAAACACATGGAGAGTGATGTGTTTTGCTATTTTTTAACCATTATTTCAATAAGAACATGAAGAAGATGCTGCTGTATTTTGGGCTTATGGAAAATACATTAATTTAAAGATACGATAAAGGGGAACTTGTTCACATATATAAGTGTTCTTTACCCACTTGGAATTACCTTTATCTAGATAATAGTTTTTGATTGTTTGTTTTAATTTATTTGGGGGCCATTCTCGGTGGTACTTAGGCTTACTACTGTCTCAGAACTCAGGGATCGCTCCAGGAAGGTTCAGCAAACAACATGGGGTGCTGGAGATCACACTTTGGTTGGTCCTGTGCAAGGCAAGTTCTGCCCACTGTATGTTCTCTCCACCCCCTAGTAAGTTCCTTTTAAGTTCTCTTTTAAGCGTCTTTTTCTCCTAGACAGTTTAACGTTTCTCTTATGAGATTGTAATTTCTTTTTCCATATGGAGGTAATGATGTGATAGCAAATTTTACTAGATTTGTGTAATTTGTTTCTTTTCTTAATTGTCAAATTGGATTCAGAAAATATAATTTAGATAAGGGATCTGTTCTAGAATTTATCATATTAATTCCGTAATGGATATCACACAAGACAAACAGTAAATAAGTAATTAGTCTATTTACTGATAGTTATAAATGACAGAACAATGGTAAAAAAAATAACCAGAAGTCCTGCAGTTAATATGAAGGTGGGGCTAAACAAATTTAGAAAATCATATTTTCAATGGAAAGTATCATGTAAGAAACTTAATAAAATTTTGTGTAATTAGAGCAGTTTTATGTCATGGGAATGCCATGAGTAGCACCTTATTTTAATCTCCAAAACATAGTGTTAGGGGTAAAACCAATAGTACATGAGGTAAGTTGTTTGTCTGGTGTGTGTTTTATCTGAATTTGGTCCCTGGCACCTCCTGGTCACTGCCAGGAGTGATCCCAGAGTGTACAGCCAGGAGTAAGCCCTGGAAATTGTCTGGTGTAGCCTTTAAACCAAAAAACAGTTTAAAAATTAAAAGAAAAAAGCACTGATTTAGAATTTATAATTGCTATTACTTGAAACAAGTTGTTTGAGAGTTTCATGTAGAAAAAATCACAGCAAACTGAAACAATGTGCCATTTGTACTTCAAAGTTTAATAATCATAACTGAATGGGTAACAATCAGGTAATTTGGACATAATTCAAAATACATAGGTTTGAAAGCATTGGAAGAAGGAGACAAAATCAGTAAGAATTTTTTTTAGCTTAGAAAATTGAAGTTAGAAAATTGATATGTAAACTATTGTTCCTGTGGCTTTTAATCTACACCTAATTCTTAGCATCTTTTACAACTAGGTGTAAAATAATATACCTAGTTGCATACATGACAAACACAGACAGTGTTTTTGATGTAAGGTTTAGAACAGTGAAACAAGAGAGATCAGGATTTGTGAAAAGGATGTGGAGGATATAAAAGCAAAAGAACCAGAAGAATCTCTTAATGCTTCCTTCAATAGCTTTTGTTGCCTCCACACATCTACAAAAGAGTTTCAAAGCAGTTTAGATAATGAGTAAGATATGGAATAATGACAGGATGCCTAGTTGAGAAAAGAAGTGACAACTCAATTCTATCCTGGAATATTACCTGTTAAAATAAAAGAAATAAGATAAAACAGAGAGAAAAAAAATACTTATCAGAAAAAATAAAACCACAATCTATAAATTCTTAATAATTTGACAATTATAAATTGCCAAAATAGAATCCAAAAATTGCCTGAAATACAAAGAACGAGTGAAGGGTAGTGCATTGACCAGAGATAAATACATCTTGGAGCTAAAAAAGTTTATAGTTGCCTGCTATAACTATCTACAAAGAAAACATGTTGTATACATTTTTAAAAATAGTGTGTTACAGGGCATACTAAATATATATTTAATACAAAACATTCTCTTCAAAATAATAGAAAAAAAGGAAACAACTGGAATATAATAAAAAATTTAAACTGAGAATGCAGTTTCAAAATCAGAAACATGTGTACTGAAAATCTTAGCTGAAAGGATTTGATAGGGTTGAGTAAATCGAACTTGAACTTTAATGTTTTCAGGAGAAATTACCCAAAAAATAGATAAAAAGATTGAAACAGACTGAACATAGGTAACTGCTAGATAATATATACATACCATTCTTATATTTATACATTTGTGTGTATATATGTATGTGTATATATATATATATATGTAGCAGAATAAAAAGTATAACTAATAAACAGATTTCCTAAATTTAGTGATGAAGGTTAAATTTCCATCAATAGACAAATGATCTTGGTCAATTATGAGGCATGCTAAGCACACACTTAGGAATATTCTAATTCATGAGCCAGAAACGTAAATAACTATAATGGGAGTCATTATAAGAGCAATTAAGATGAAAGTACAGAAATACTTTGTGCAACTTTACACCAATTTGAGAACCTAGAAAAATAAATGCATATTTGGAATCTTATAACCTAAAAGACTAAATCATCTGCAGAGGTTAGGCTCCAGCTACTCAGCTCTCCAAAGCGTCTCTCACCTCTTAGGGAGTTTGACTCCCTCAGGAAGAGGGAAACAGGATGAAGATCTTTTGCGGTACACAAATGATAGTGTTTGAATGTGACTTTATCTCTTCAAGACTTAGGAGGAGCATCTTACCCATCCTTTTCTTTATTACCATTATGACCCAAATAATCTCTGGGCCATACTTACATGTGACTCTTCTGGACTTGCCCGACTGCCAATTGGATTTGGTTTGCTTGGGGGGAGATCTTCTTGTGGTGGAAAATGAATACCAGCCCGGAGGAGGTTGCTATTTTCACTGGCAGCCCACATGAGCAAAATATTTTTAGCAATACCACAGGTCTGTAGATTTGCACTCAGTGAGAAGTGGTAGCTGCTTAGGCATGACTTGCAATGTTTTAGATATGGCTGTAGTTTCCCCACCAGATTCAGTGCAGACCATGAGGACAGAACAAGATGAAAGGCTATCTGCTGGGTCAAGGTTGGCAGTTCCTTTATAGCCTTCTGATAAATATCACAAGGGATTAAATAATTGAAGATATAGAAAGAAATTTGAGTATCAACAAAAAAAAATTCACAGTTGTTTACAGAATTCTAATTGTACTGCAATTATCAAAGTTAGTTTTTGCAAATTTATATCACTTTTTACTCTTATAAACCCAATAAAAATGAAACTGATATTTATTTTCTCTTTTTAAAAGGAATCAAAGAAGATAGTAAATATTCAAGTAACAATTTTCATATAAATTTTTATAAAACATTTGCTACTCTATAATATTGCCTCAAGTCCAAGAGAGTTTCACAAGAAATGTGCCTGGGGACAGAGAGAATTTATGTAAGGCTATGATTTGAAAGAAAGAGCACTAATGCTAATGAGTAACTTATAGTATTGTCTGGGGAATATGTGAGTACAGGACTTAATATAGAAGGCTGGCCATAAATGCCAAGAAGATAACTAGGGGCTGAAAAATAGCAATAAATAAGATCATTGCCCAGTCTAATACATATACAAATAGCAAGGTCAAGACAAATTGTCACACTAAGAGAGAAGGCCACAAAAATACTCTGCAATTTTACCAGTATACTATGGAGCTTAATCATCTACTTAACAAACCAAACTCAAGTCAGTAAGTTTTAGATGATCAAATAGATAATAATGAATAAATTCTCTGTATAATATATTGCTTTATATTTAACTATACCTCCCTTTAAAACAATGTGTGCTAAATGTAGCTTTAGGTATTTGATATCTATTTCTCTATCTATCTCTCTATCTCTATCTCTCTATCTATCTATCTATCTATCTATCTATCTATCTATCTATCTATCTATCTATCTATCTATCTATCTATCTATCTATCTATCTATCTATCTATCTATCTATCTATCTTTATATCTATCTATCATTTTAGCCACAGCTGACTGTGCTCAGGATGCATTTCTGGATCTGAGTTCAGGAATCATTCCTGGCAGGTTCAGGAGATCAAATGGGCTGCCAGGGATTGAACTCGTGTTTGCCTCATGCAAGGCATTCAGTTTAATTACTGTGCTGTCTCTCTAGACCCTAAACTTAGATATTTAGGAGGAATAATGAAGATACGACAACAACAATTTGAATCTTATAGCCTTCTAAAATTGCAGAATAGAGAACTGAATAATTTAAAACCACTCATTTTATCAATCATTTATTAGAATCTGTATTTGCCTTGTCATACAAAAAAATCCTTTTAATATTTATTTATTTATTTATTCGTCTATTTATTTATTTATTTCCTAAAATGCATGTTATTCATTAGTTTCAAATTTTTTCCTTATATTAATTTGTAGAATTTAAAAGATCATGTTGCCTATTTTTCCAATAGTAAGATATCTATGTATATGTGCATAGATATAAATTAATATATACTAATAAAATTTATATATGTATATATAAATTTTCTTAAGAACTTATCCCTACATACTAAGCTATCCCCACAAGAGGAGTTCCTCTTCCTTTCACTTCTACTTTACAATATTTTTTCTTTAAAAAAAGTTTCCAAAGACTTAGAGAACTAATATAGTAAAGGACCATGCCAATGGATGCTTACCACCTTTTCAATGCCACTTAGAATGCAATTTTAAGTGCAAATTTAAATTCACGATCACAGTTATTCTGAAACCAAACTACAGCATTTTTATTTTGCTTTTTTGGGTCACACCCGGCAATGCTCAGGGGTTTCTCCTAGCTCTGCACTCAGGAATCACTCCTGGCAGTGCTCGGGGGACCATATGGGATGCTGGGGATGGAACCCGGGCTGTCATGGGCTGGCGCATGCAAGGCAAATACCCTACTTGCTGGACTATCACTTCAACCCCCAAACTACGGCATTTCTGATTTATGCTTATCCCCTTTAAACAAGAACATATCCAGTGATGAATAATTCATTATTTCCCAAAGTTACTCTTTTCATCTCTGAATTATAATTTTGAAAATTCACTCATATTTTGAATGAATATCTGTGTCCCCCTAATTTCATCTTTTGATCTTACCTGTTTAATTGCATTCCTTGATTGATTAAAAATAAGAGCAATTAACACCTCTTTCTCATATTTGCCTTTATATATTTTAATATCCTGTGATAAACCTTGGGCTCCTAATTTTTTTCAGTTCTCTTTTAGGAAAAGTTTTGATTTGGTTATATAAAGAAAGCCAGAAATGCAGTACAAATACTTTCTCCAAGCAAGTGTATGTATCTGGGAAAATTGTTCAGTAACAGTTTTTTAACTACTCATAACAGAACAAAATGAAATCTCGGTAGTCTTTACATCTAGGATATTTGTTTTCTTTGTTTTGATAGCAAATTTTTTGACCTCTCTCTTCATTATTTGTAGAATTTGTAAAGTTAATTTTTTAAAAACACTGTGATAGTTTTACATGAGATCATTTAAGCATCGTAAATGAAAAACAATATTCAAATATATGTGTCACTAATTCCATGTTATTTTTTCTTTTTTGAATGTTATCTTAATTCTGCACTTATCTCATAGTACCATAAAGACATATCTTTGCTTATTTTGTTTATATTTATCAAAATATCTTTAATTATTGTACCTTCATTTATTACGCAATAAATAAAACACAATCAGACAACTCAACCTTAGTTTAATAGGAAACCGCAGTTTCATGAAGAATTCCTGGTCTGTATAATCCCTATTTTTCTAAGCCAAGTTACAACACTATTTTAAGAAATTTTGTCTAGAGTAAATTGTTCCCACTTGAGAAGATAGGGTTACTAATGCCCTAGGTACACACAATATCTAATAATAAATACTCCTTTTGCAATTAAATCTAAGATAACAACCCCGTAAAGAAAGGGAGATATGTTACTGCTACGAATCATTAAACCTTATTTTTATGTACCTGAAACTTCCAACAGATATTTGAATAACCAAATTTTTGTAAATATGTTTTGCATAGCTTTACCCTTTGTCAAGAAGTGTTGATCAATTTTCTTCAATTGCTTTTCAACATCTGTATTTTATCTATTATTTTTAAATTATTCATGAAAATGCTTCTAAATTCAAGTCTGTTGATATCCCCAATGAGCTTTTAGTTATGTAACTAAATACTCCTCTTGAGCCACAGGATTTTACTTGACAGTGCCTGTTATTGCCATCTTTATTATTTTTTTTTAGCTATTAACAATTTATTGTAGTTGGGTAAAAAGTTGAAGAACAGAGTCATGAAAATAAACTAGCAATGTACTGCAACAGAGGTAAAAAGCAAAAGCTTTCTGTATTTCCAAGTACCACTGAGAGCAGTGCTGTTAGTAGGTACTAAGGCTGAAGGCTGAGGAGTTGAACTTTTCATAAAGTATTAAATTGAAACTTTTACCTGGAATCCCACAGAGATCTGTGTGTGTAAGTGTGTGTGTGTGTGTGTGAGAGAGAGAGAGAGAGAGAGAGAGACAGACAGACAGACAGACAACAGAGAGATTGAGAGAGACAGAGAAGGACACAGAGAGAGAGGCTAGACAGAGTCAGAGAGACAGAGAAAGAGGAAGAGAGGAGTGTTTGGAAGGATGTATATAGGAGGAAGTAATAAGTTCAAAAAAGAGTGAAAATGTTTTAATTTTAGTGACAAACTTATTGGTGAGAGGTGAAGGGAAAAGTTAATTTTAATTAATCAACTGAGGATGTTTCCATGGGAAGGTGCCATGGAAAATGAATGAGTAGTTTTAGATCGATATAAATTAAAAATAATATCAGAAACTAAAATTGAACTCATTAGGCATTGTGCTAAACTTCTGCAAATATCACATCTTAAAATAGATTTCTCTGGGGATCAAACCTATGCTGGGGACTGAGCCCAGAGTCTTATACACGCCAAACACAATCCTTTCCACTGAGCTAGGACTACAGCCCCACAGGCTATAGCCTGTATGTTTGTTTACAGCACCAGAGTTTGAACTCAGGGCCTCATACCTGCAAGACTCTATCATTGAGCTGCAACTTTGTCCCCCTCTTAGATGTTTTATAAGGTTTAATACATGCTATAGCTTGTGGGGCTGTTATTGCCATCTTTAAAATCGATGACCGTGCCACTATCCCACCACCCCTGCATTTAGCTATATTTCTTGTTGGTAATATGTATAGCTTTATTTTTAGCGTGATAACTGTATTCCCTATATCTGAAACATGTGCACAAATATTTTTAAGATATTTCAGAATATAATTTCTCTGTCTTTGTTATTTATCTATGTACACTGTTGATTTTAGGGTATTTTGACGACAATTTCTATTCATTTATTAACTTATTAAATTTTTTAATTGAGCCCCATGAGATGAATGGTTGCAAAGTTGTTCATGACTGAATTTCAGTCATACAATGTTCTAACACCTATACATCCATCAGTGCACATTTCCTAATACCAATATCCCATTTTTTTGCCTTCTCTGTGTGTATATCTCTCTCTCTCTTTCTCTCTCTGTCTCTATCTCTCTTTGTGTCTTGCTATTCCTTTAAGACTCTGTGGTGTTCAATAATGTTAGGTGTTGCAGTGAAAGGTAGCATGCATATAATTTTATCTCTTCCCTTCACTCAGTTCTTGTCCAGAGTGATCATTTCAACTAGTATGTTATGGTTATCCATTCTCTATCCTATCTGCATTCTCCCTCCTCCTTTTTTGCAAGCTTCCTACCATAGACCAGACCTCCTAGCCCTGTTTCTATCATATTTGGGAAAAATTATATGTATGAAAATAAATATAAATATCTAACTATATTATAAATATAAATATTATATAAGTAAAATATATAATATAATATAATATAAATATATTATGTAAATACTATTTATATCTATATTTATATCACCAATTAGTGTAATCATTCTATATTTGTCCCTCCTCCTCTGACTCATTTCACTCAGTATGATACTCTCCATGTACATCCATGTAAAACAAAATTCATTACTTAATTTTTTTTCTATCAGCTGTAGTGTTCCATTATATAGATGTACATAGTTTCTTAATCCACAATATGTTCTCAGGGTCATACATTACTTTCAGATTCTGTCTATTGTGAACAGTGCTACAATGAATAAAGGAGTACAGATGACTTTTCTGCATTGTGTCTTGGGGCGCTAGGGTATACTATCTGAAGCAGTACTGCTGGGTCATATTGGAGATCAATTTCTAATTTCTTGAGAACAGCCCTATGATTTTTAAGAAAAAGTGAACTAATTGGCACTCCTACCTGCAGTGCATTAAAGTCCTTTGTCTCCACAGTCACACCAGTACTGGTTGTTCTTTATTCATGTGTACCAATCTCTGCAGCATAAGATATTTCACTGTTGTGTTGTTGTTTTGATTTGCACATCCCTGATAATTATTGCTGTAGAACATTTTTATATGCCTTTGACCACTTGAACTTCTTCCTTGAGAAAGCTTCTGTTAGTCTCTTTTCACCCTTTATGGACAGAATTTTATTATTTTTTCTTGTAAAGTTGTACCAGTGTCATATGTCACGGTCACGATCATGATCTTCCGTTCATCATCTATTTGCTAGAGTGGGCACCAGTAATATCTCCATATGTCCTGTCTCATGCTAGTAGAACACAAAGGCATCTTCTTGCTCCAGGAACATAAAGAGTCTCAAACCATTATATTAGGTCATGGGAATGATCTAATATAAATGTTACTGGTATTTGGCATATCAAATACAACACGAGCAGCTTGCCAGGCTTGCCGTGCGGGTGGCATACTCTTGTAGTCACCTCTAAATAAAGCATTTAATGATGAAACGCGAGGCCGGATTGAAAAAAAATAACTGCTGCAGGGTGGGGAGTCGATGATCTGGGCTGTGATAGTCTGGTCTGCTGGGTGGAGTTGTGACGAGAGGGAAGTCCGGATGTGGAAAATGGCGGTCCCCATGGAGTAGGGGGTTGTCTGGCTTGTTGTGAGGCTCTGCTGGGGTGGCAGGCCAGGGCTAGAACCCGCCATGCCTCCCAGGTGCCTCATGAGCGGTTCGGCACAGGGAGAGCAAGTAGCAGCTCTGCCCCATGTCTGAGAGTCTCTGGCTCAGCATACCTTTTATTTATTCTTCGACGACAGAGCAAATCCATCTGGAGACTGGAGACTGGAGTTCTGAGACTGCACTTTCTCCTCTGGATGGTGGGCCGGCCCAGGGTAGGCTATGTTTGGCAGGGCAGGTGGTGGTTTGAAATCTGCCTGGCTCCCCAGCTGGGCCTCAGGCCGATCTCCCCAGAGCAGATGTCTAGGATCATTGAGGAATCACTGGTTGCGCCGGCATGTTAGGCAAGTCTGTACCGTCCATTGCTGCCCTCTGTGACGTCTCTGGCGCTGGGTGCAGGTCAGGCCTGGGATGAGCAAGGAAGAAGCCCTTATCAGTTGAGTTTTGGGTATATAATTTTCCATTATATCTAGCACCTCAGATTAAGCTTGACTAAAAAGATAAAAGACCTATACAAAAAAAAAAGGGTCTAAACAGTGCTTCAAGAAATGAAGGAAATGTAAACATATTTCCTTCCAATCAATTGGTGGATTGGAAAGATTAATATCACCCAAATGGCAATACTTTCTAAAGTATTGTACAGTCCAGTGCATAGGATATGGCTATACCCAAATTGCTATTTTTTAAGAAATAAGTCAAACACTCCAGAAATTCATATGGAATAATAACCTCCCTTGGATAGCTAAATCAGTCCTTGGGAAAAGAAGATGGGAGGCATTATTTTCCCCAACTTCACACTGTATTACAAAGCAGTAGTAACTAAAACAGCATGCTATTGGATAATGACAGAGAGTGGAATAGACTTGAATATCATCAGACAGACCTTCAACTATGTGATTGTTAATCATCAATAAGGAGCATAAAATAGGAAAAAGAGCAAAAATAACTTTTTTCTAATGCCATGCACAAAAGTAAATAAATTTGGATGAAAGTCCTTTATATCAGGGGCTGGAGTGATAGCACTGAAGGTAGTGTGTTTGCCTTGCATGCAGCCAACCCGGTTTGATCCCCAGCATCCAAGATGGTCTCCCGAACACTGCCAGGAGTAGTTCTGAGCAAAGAGCCAGTAGTATCTCCAGGTGTGACCCACTATCACTATCACTATCACTATCACTATCACTATCACTATCTTCCCGTTAATCATCTATTTGCTAGAGTGGGCACCAGTAATATCTCCATATGTCCTGTCTCATGCTAGTAGAACCCAAAGGCATCCACTTGCTCCAGGAACATAAAGAGCCTCAAACCATTATATTAGGTCACGGGAATGACCTAATATAGATGTTACTGGTATTTGGCATATCAAATACTTCACGAGCAGCTAGCCAGGCTTGCCGTGTGGGTGGCATACTGTTGTAGTCACCTCTAAATAAAGCATTTATTGATGAACCGGCGCTGCCGCTAGTGGCTACGTGAGCCGGGCTGTGATAGTCTGGTCTACTGGGTGGAGTTGTGACGAGAGGGAAGTCCGGATGTGGAAAATGGCGGGCCCCATGGAGAAGGGGAGGGTGGTCTGGCTTGTTGTGAGGCTCTGCCGGGTGGCAGGGCAGGGCTAGAACCCGACATGCCCCCGGGCACCTCATGAGCAGCTGGGCACAGGGAGAGCAAGTAGCAGCTCTGCCCCATGTCTGAGAGTCTCCGGTTCAGCATACCTAGGCCGGATTGAAAAAAAAAAGAAAACTGCTGCAGGTTGGCTGTCAATGATCCAGGCTGTGATAGTCTGGTCTGCTGGGTGGAGTTGTGACGAGAGGGAAATCCAGATGTGGAAAATGGCGGGCCCCATGGAGTAGGGGAGGGTGGTCTGGCCCAAAAAAAAGCAAAAAAAAAAAAAAAAAAAAAGACCTTGATATCAGACTTGAATCCATAAGGTACTTAGAAGTAAATAGTCAGAACTCATCATGACATTGGACGTAAGGGCGTTTTCAAGGACGAAACACCACTCACCAAGCAAGTATTCAATGCAGAAAAATTCTACACTTTCCCTCTAAGATCAGGCACATGTCAGGGTCCCCTACTCTTGCCACTTCTACTTAATATAATATTGGAAGTACTTGTCATAGCAATTAGGCAAGAAAAAGAAAAAACCATCAAGATAGGAAAGGAAGAAGTCAAGCTCTCACTACAGATGGCATACTGTTTTTACAAAATCCTAAAGATAATTAAAAATACAGTCCTAAAAGCAATGAATTTATTTAGTGGCAGGCTAAAAATAATACTCAAAAAGTCCATGACTTCTCTATATATATATGTAATGAAATAGAAGAGATATTTAAAAAACAATCCTGTACACTGCTTGTGTCTCAGAAAGACAATTTCTATTTTACAAAAAAAAAAAAATTTACCTTTGTAAATTACAGGTAGCATCTAGAACAGATCTATTCTTGTTTTTATCAGTAGAATTTTGATCAGTTTTTTTTGAATATTACTATACATTTTTAATTCACTGAGACTTAAATTACACATAATTCATAATTATCAAAGTGTGTGTGAGTAATTTTAATTAATATATTTTCCTCACATCTAAATAAGAAAGAGCTCTTTTAGATTATTTGAACTAATTATTTCAAATTTTGATAGGGTACCTAGAGTATTTATGCTGATATTATTTTTCTTACCATTATTGATAAGATTTGCTGAATAATGCATTAACTATTAAATTAATATATAAATGAATCAAAATTTATTGAGTTTTCATCATAATCTGATCACAGATTTCATTTTGACTTATTCGAAAAAATTTTGGGCTTTATCTTTTTTCTACATTATGAAAATTACATATCAAGAAGTATAATTTGAAAGGTATGTGCTAATAATATTTAACCACTTTTCAGTAGAAATGGTAGATTGAATTTTGATCTTTAAATTGAAACTTTTAAAAATATTGTGAATACAATTCAGACTTATTACTATGCATTATAAAGCTGCTATATTGCAATATTATAAAAATACACATGGCTTTTTGTAAGTTTTTCTTTAATTTAATGAGTTCACAAAACTGGCTTATAACTTCAATTTCAGTGTCTCTTCTGGTGCAAAATATTAGCCAGTTTACTGCAGATATACATTGCTATTTATTTCTGGTTGTAACCAGAAACATTCTAGTAGTGAAATATTAACTAGGCAAGTCGAGAGGTTATTTTCAACTTAACTAGTTAAAAACTGGCTTATGCACTTTAAGTCTTCATTTATAATATATCTCTAATATTAGGGAGAACAGAACGTTAACCAGTTTCATGTTGAAGCAGAGTTCCTTCTAAAACCCTGAGGCTATAGCAGTCACATCTCTAAAGTTACAAATGTTAGTATGATAACCCTTTTTACTCAAAGAAAATGCACTTACTGACTTCAATATATTCCTTTTATTCCTATAAACAGAGGCAATTTCTCCAGTTTTATATTCCTTACTACTGCATTGAAAAAGGAAATCATTTTTATATTATGACTCTTCTTTAGACTCCTTTTTTCATCCTCTTTTATTTGAATTTACAAAGGAATCATGTCTCAAAGCCAATATCTAGGACACTTGGGGATGTGAAAAACAGTAACTGAGGTTGGAAACATAAATTTAGCATCAGGGTTTAAAAATAGCAGCAAAAAAGTAGGCCTATTATTAAAATATTGAAAAAAGTTTTAAATTGATGGAAATTTTTAATTTCAGAAAATATGACTTATTTGAAGCTACATTTTCTTTAGTTTCTCAAACATGTTGCTCTTTTTGTTTTGGGGTTATACTCAAAAGTTCTTGGGGACTTTCCTATTCTGTTTTCAGGGCCACTCTTGCTCTGTTCTGCTCAGGAAATAATGTGTTTTCTGGAATCAAAGCTTCTGTATGTGAAGTATGTTCTTAACCCTTTGAGCTAACTCACTGGTCCCTAAAAATTATTTTTAAATCTAAAAGTATTTTTATTTTTTAGTGAGTTGCAACTGATGTTAGTTGGAAATAGCAATACTAGACTAGAACTGAGTATTGAAAGTAGGTAAAGGGATATGCATGATAACCCTTCGTTGTCTGTATTTTAAATCACAATGCACAAAAGTGAGAGAGAGAGCAAGAGAGCCTGCAAACGTGAGGGAGAGAGATAAAGAGAGAGAGAGAGGGATAGAGAGAAAGAGAGAAAGAAACAGTGCCACAGTGCCTGCCATAGAGGTAGATTGGGGGTTGTCAGGAAGGGGGCTTAAGAGGAAAAACAGGATATTGGTGCTAGGAAGTGTGTACTGGTGGAGAGATGTGTTGGAACACTGTGTGACTGAAACCAAATCATGAGAACTTTTGTAATGGTCTATCTCATGTATTTCAATTAAAAATTTTTTAAAACTTCAATAAATATGTATTGTATTATCTAATGGAAATTTGTGTTTAGTCTACAGACAAACAAAAGAGAGAGAGAATGAGAGAGGAGGAGAGAGAGAAGATTTCTCAAAGAAGCAGACTGTGGGTGAGGGGGAAGTGGGAAGAAGGAAAACGGGATATTGGTGCTGCGAAATGTGCACTGGAGGAGGGATGGGTGTTGGAACACTTTAAGACTTAAACTCATTCATGGAAAACTTTGTAAGATCTATCTCATGGTGATTCAATAAAGAAACAAATTTAAAGAACCTTAAACCTTTTCCTACCTCCTGTTCCCATATCTGTCTTCTTCATGTATTTATCCATAATAATTGCTGAATTAACCAATGATTCAGCATAAATAAAAATAAATATATAAGAATGAGATATTATTGTATTTTATATAGAAAATATTAAATACATTTTAATATATAAATTTAGAACAACCTATAAAAGTACCATCTAACAGTATAAGAACTTAGAATTAATTACTTCATGGCTGCAGTTTTAGGAAATATTTACTTTTATAATTAAACTTCTAGAACAAAATATAAAATGTTTTGACAAAACTTCAATTTCTGTTTTCATAATGCAATCAAATTCTAAAGCTTTTGGAAGTTCAACTTTAACAACTTTACTCAGGTTTTTTCAACCATCTTATGTCATCTGTTTTTTTTTTAAAGTTTATCAATGCATATAGAAATATTTGATCAATTTATATACTATGTTTATGTGATAGGTTAAACATTGCACTGTTTGAAGAAATAGGAAATGTTTATGAGCTTATAATATAAATTTAAAGCATTAATTTCATGATTAATAAAGCATTCCCCCAAAATCTATTACATTTATCTAAATTTAGATTTGTTAATCATCATCTTGTGAACTTGAACAAGAAATTTTCTTTCCTTTAAAACTGTTTTCTCATGTAACTAAATGCAAATAGAGGTATATTGAACACTTATAAAATTCCATGAGCATTCTAACTGTTCCATGTGTATATATATTATGTGTGCACCGTGAACACTTATAAAATTACATTTATCAATGCAAAATAATTACATTATTCAAGTAATCATTTTGCATAAAAACTGTCTTAATTATGAGCTTGAAGTAATAGCTAATATTACCAATATAGTAATTTAATATACTAAATACTATATTTTAGTTGTTTTAATCATGCACATGGAAATATGTGCATCAGTATCCTTTTCATGTGAGATGACAAATACTGAGAGTTTATGGAAACTTCAGAAATAAATAGCTTGCAATTTTGTCAAAGCCTGGGTTTGAACTCATATTTCTCTTAGTTTTTTAATCATGAGAATTTAATTTCATCTCTATGCTCAGAATTTCATTTGAGTGGTATAATTCTATAAAGATAAATTAGAACATGATCTGAATATGCTGATAGAGAACTAAGAATTATGTGAACACAAATGCAGACCAACTTTCTTCTAGAGAAACTTTCACTGAAGATTAACTTGCAATGATATTGGAGGATTAATGGCACTTTCAAACTTGATGTGACCAAAAACAAAATTAATGAATAAGTATGATTTAAATATATATTAGGTGTTAATTTATTTACTATTCTATAACATAGTATAATAGTTTGTTACCTTTTGGTAAGGGATATAACAAGATGAATGAAGGGCCTCACATATAAGAGGGCATTTCTCTACCACTGAGACACATCATTCACATGCTTCTATTTTTTTTAACATTGAATAATAGCGTAATGATTAAACTTAACAGCAATGATCATTATTTCTGAAACTTATAAATTTCATTATGATCATTGAAAATCAACATGTTTTTTTTTTTTTGCTTTTTTTGGGTCACACCCAACAATGCTCAGGGGTTTCTCCTGGCTCTGCACTCAGGAATTACTCCTGGCAGTGCTTGGGGGATCATATAGGATGCCAGGAATTGAACCCCAGGCCGGCACTGGCTGACGCGTGCAAGGCAAACGCTGTACCCGCTGGACTATTGCTCCGGCCCCTCAACATGTGTTCTTATATCAACTTATAAAGGCTTATATAATGCCACCCCATGCATCATAGAAAGACAGTATAGAGATGTTAATTTTCCAGATTAGTGTTAAGTAGGAGAAAAGGGTCTTGAGATCATAGCTTCATGTTCTAAATCTGTACACTGTACTGCAAATGATTTTGGATCATTATAATCAGAGACCCTATAAAACATTGTTCATATTTTTACTTCTGTTTTCAATTACTCTGTTTATTTGTTCAATATTTTCTATTTCCAGGTCTTGTAAAAAAAGCAAATCCTAGCATTTGTGATACTTGTAGACATTATTATTTACATACATCTAAATTTATATATACATATTATACAAATATGCATATACATCTATGTGAACAAGTGTATGCATATATAATGTGTGTACAATCATATGCATATACGCATGCATGTATATGTATATATGAGATTATATAATAATACTCTGATTATATATAATATATATAATATATATATTGTATATTAACATACGCCTCAGAGACCTGGGCCCTATAAAAGCAGGATGAGAATGCTATTTGGGTCTCCCAAAGAGGAATCGAAAGAGCTATGCTTGGAATATCACTCAAGTGAAAGAAGGAATCCGAGCTCCAACCTCCATTGCTGTTCCAGAGTCAGGGACACTATCTCGTTTGCCAAGGCATAGAAAATCAGATGGGCTGGACATGTAATGCGATTTGGAGATGACCGCTGGACTAGAGCCTTTACGGACTGGATCCCATGGGATGTCAAAAGATCACGTGACCGCCCACCTACAAGACGGTCAAACTTCTTCGTCAAGACCCTGAAGGAACGGTTTGAGTCTCTTCGGATCCCTGAATCAACCAGATGCCATTGGGCTACACTAGCACATGATAGGGTCAAATGGAAATGTCACTGGTTCCCGCTCAAGCAAATCGCTGAATAAAGGGATGTCAAGTGATCAAGTGATCAACTGATATATAATATATAATATTTAGTATAATATAATACTGATTATATATACATATAAAATCAGAGTATCACTGTCACTGTGTCACTGTCTTCCCATTCATCATCGATTGGCTCAAGCGGGCACCAGTAATATCTCCATATGTCCTGTCTCATGCAAGTAGAGCCCAAGGGCACTTGCTTGCTCCAGGAACATAAAGAGCTTCAAACCATTCCATCAGATCATGGGAATGAGGTCTATAATTGTTATTGGTATTTGGCATATCAAATACGACAGGGGTAGCTTGCCAGGCTCTGCCATGTGGGTGGCATACTCCTGTAGTCATCTCAAAATCCAGCATTTATTGATGAACCGCGTGGCCACTGGTCTGCTGGGTGGAGTTCTGACGAGGGGGAAGTCCAGATGTGGAAAATGGAGGCCCTCATGGAGTGGGGTGTCATCTGGCTTGTTGTGAGGCTCTGCTGGGGTGGTGGGCTAGGGCTAAAACCTGCCATCCCTCCTGGGCACCTCATGAGCGGCTGGGCACAGGAGAAGGGCACAGAGAAAGCCAGTAGCAGCTCTGCCGCATGTCTGTGAACCTCTCCATGTCTGTGAGTCTATGAGTCTGCCCCATGTCTGTGAGTCTGCCCATGTCTGTGAGTCTGTGAGTCTGCCCCAAGTCTGAGGTCATACTCGCTGGGGCTGAACTCCTGGTGCAGACACACGTCCTCCAGGACCTGCAGCAGCAGGGTGCTCGGCATCACCTTCACCGTGGGTGCCGTCCTTTTGGAGCGAGCACGGACAACGCCGAGGCCCCCGCTGCCCGCCGGGGCTGCCATCTTCCGCTCACGTGACCAGCACCGCGGGTTCCACTCGCAGCCGGGTCGCTGCGGTGGTAGAGAAAGCGGTCCCAGGCCGCAGCTGGCTGGAGTGGCAGCCATGCCCCGCTATTACGAGGACAAGCCGGAGGAAGGGGCGTGCACGGGTGTGAAGGAGGACTTGGGAGCGTGTTTGCTGCGGTCGGACTGCGTGCTGTAGGAAGGAAAATCAGAGTATATTAGTATATCTATATCTATATCTATATCTATATGTATATATATATATATACATATGTATATATATAATCAGAGTATATTATCTGTGGATATACATTACATATACACATATGCCTGTATATGTGTCTATACACATATATGTATATATGCACATATATATTTTCTGCAAAGACATGGTCATAAAATGCTTTTGTGTTAAGAAAGCAGGAAAAATAGTATAAGGGCTTTTGCCTTGCACGCCTGATGGGGTTCTAGTCCAGGCATCAAATATGGTCTGCAGAACTCCACCGTGGATGATGTCTCTAAACAGAGAAAGTGGTAACTCCTGAGCATCACTGGGCATGACTCAAAACCCAAAACTAAACAAACAAAAGATATAATCAAATATGAAAAACGGTAGATGTTCTAATTTTTTTAGATCAACGAACGTACATATCCGTTATAATGATTTCTAATGATGAGGAAATGAGAATGTAGTATGTGCTCTGGTCCTTGGCTCCCATCCCTTCATTTAAGGAATGAACAATTAATTCACTGGGCTACTCAACTAGATTTGAAAATTGCCATAAAACAGAAAGCAAAATAGACAATTACTTAGAGAGACTTTGAGGAATGAGGCAATTAGAATAAATACATAGAAATATAGTCCCATGAAGTCAATTATTGGACAAAAAGTAAGGAATAGTTTATCCTTGAAACGAGGATGGAGACATTAAGGTTAGATATATAAAAGTATAGTGGTATGATATGAATTCATAGACAAGAAATAGGGAATTTTAGATCATTGAAATGCTGCATGTAGATAAATATAGACGGAATATTAAATATCTCTAGTTTGCCAATAAGAAAAACACCATTGGTCAGGGAATGTAATTCATTGGTAAAACAAATGATTTGCATATAGAACTTGATTCAATATCTGAACCTAAAAATGTATGTATATGTACATATATATAATAAGTCACTAGCCAAAAATAATATTCCTAAAACAATGTATAAAAACAGTATTCTTAATCAAATGTATGGTGTATCTGTATGCAGACATTAAGGCGTGTCTATATTTGTGGTAATACAGTATGAAAATATCAAACAATACATTTTAAGTGATATTTCATAACTCAGTAAGCTGTCATTAACATCTCTGTCCTTTAAACTAAATTTCACTGGATGAGCTCTTTTCCCAGTCGGCTTATACTCTCATTCTTTTCTCATATCAGTGTCATGTTAACCGTTTTCAAGATAATTCAGTTCCTGTAATGTCTGTCCAAAGAACTGATTCTTTAAGCTTTGAAAAAAGTCTGATTTTATTATCTTTATTTCCACATATAGATATGCCGTTTTCACACTTGCTTCCACATGTTACCTATTGTATGGAAAAATTGAAAAAAAAATGGGGGAACAATTTGGGACTTCAGACCACACAGAAATAGTGCATCTTGGAAGAATAGGGAAATTGTTTGTGCCTGAAGTACAAAAGGCTGCACTCCTTCTGCTACTGCATAATTCATTTTATATGAGAAATTTTTTAGATAATGAAGGAAATGAGACATAGAGGAAGAAAATCTGAAAATAATACTAGAGGCAGGTGTTTCATACCATACAAAATATTGGATCCGGTTTTTAAAAGAGGAAGAATTATTTTGACTGAGGAAATGCAAATAAAATGTGTTATAAAAATATTATTGAAAATAAATATTTAATTGATTCTTTAAGGCAAGGATAAATAATGAAGTTTAGAGTTAGGAAAGAAACAAGAGTAACGATATATATATATGTCAAAGAAATGTAAAAGTAAAATATAACTACATCAAAATTGCATAAAGGGACACAAGGATTAGAGAAATTAGGTAGAAGGGAAATTATTAAATACTTTGAATTCTGAGTTGAGGTGTTTGATTTTGTTCTGGGAGACTTGAAATGTCATTCAACAATTTTCATTAAGGGAGGAAGATGGAGCTATGAGATCATGAAATGCTATGAGCATATTTTAGTTATCCTATTTGATTTCCCTTGCTTTCCAAAAGTCAGAATCAGAATGGACTATTTTAAGCAACCTGTTCAAGATCACACAGAAAATGATGAATCCTTCTACTGGATTAAAAGGTAATAGTTCATTTGTATATTCCATTCAGGTGGGTAAAATGATGGCACTATGAATGCTACTTCCACTGAAAGGAGATTCAAAGATTTAAGTAATAGCTTAAATTGAAAACGAAAATTAGGTGGATATAAGTGTTGAGAGATAGATGTGACTCCTCATGTGAACTGCTCACAGGTGCTCTGAGTTGCTAATATACCCTGATTAAATTATGCAATTATAGAAGGAAGACTGGCTGAGGTTGAATGTAACTGCAGAAATAGCATTACTTCAGAGATGCAGTGCCTAACATTGTTGGCACTATTGTACCCTGAGATTTTTTTTGTCCTAAATCTAGCTTCTCTCAAAACTCTAGTAATCCATTGTTTACCATTTTCTTTTGTTCACCACTTGAAAGGTAAAATGACAAACATAATATACCAACTCCTTTATATTTAATTTCAAATTTTTCAGTCCTATAATCTGCTAAAACCTCTGCCCTTGTATGTCTTCTGTTACATAAGATAATACAGCTTTTTGCGTATTATATCAGACCTTTCATGAATCCATGAAATCAATCACCTGCCACTTGTCTTCCTGCTGTTCAATGATTTGCTCTAGCAGGCACTAGTAACATCTCCAGTCTTTGAGAATGAGGTTCATTATTGTTATTGTTTTTGGCATATAGAATACACCACAGGTAACTTGCCAGGCTCTTCCGTGGCTCTGGGTTCATCCCAAGGGGCCCAGTCTTTTTCTATGTCAGACCATCAACCATCCAGGACCCACAGGGCAGAGCCCTAGGTGTAGACAAGCCTGACTCCTGTCTGCCACCTGCTGATGCAGTCAGGCACAGCAGCCACACAGGCAACACCTTGAGGGGCAGGGCATGAAATCATTAATTTTATTAAATACCAGATTAATATGCTTTATTTGTTCATATTTCTTCCACTTTTAGAGTGGTTAGTGCTATAGCTTTTCCTTCTGAGATGAAATTATTTTTCCTCTTTGTGAAGACTGCAGGCTAGAGTAGTAAATGTAGCAAGGCCTGTGCTCTACAGAGGAGTGTAATTCACCTTCTTACACTTGCCTGGGTATTTCCTAAGCCTCTGAGCAGTCATTAGGGACTTTCTCAATGGGGATGACAAACACTGCTTTCTTATCTCTGCTCTTGTCAGCAGTGCCAGGTTGTCACATAAAGTCTTGCTTGAGCTTGTCAGGTAAGAGGTTTAAGGCACCAAGCCATGTTCTGCCAACTCTAAGATATGATTTTTTTATTCTGATAATTATATGTACTGTTATTCAGAAATAGTTATACAGATTCATGAATGTAATGATGCAAATCAATGTGAATTTTATTGCTATTTATCTAAATTATAGATTATTGAATGGAAGTACAACCCTTATTTATTAGCAGAGATAGTTTTAAAGTATTTTATATAAATTAACGTCCCTGCTATGACATTAATATTACAAAATGCATAATTAGAAAATATATTTAGAAAAGAAAATTATCTAGTGTACCCATAATGCTCAAGAGTTAGATTTAAAATTGTTAGATTTAAAATTCTTTACCTCATGAAGTAGTAAAGGAAAAATTTTATTTATTAGTATTAAGAGTAATAAAATACTCTTGATGAGGCAACTATTGTGAATGGTTAGTGAAAGCATGTTGAATAGTAATTATTAAAAAACTATTTTTGTATAAGATATTTATTGTATTTTCTCTATTCCTGTAAAACATTAAATAACAGTTAATTATTAGGATATACAATAAAATATATTAAGTGTAGACTTTCAGTACTGATTATCCTAAATGCATCACAATTTCTACTGACTCATGTATCGTTTATGAGAACTCTTTATATGTTTGTATCAATATTATCAGTATTATTTTAGAAAATATAAAGTCTACCTGGTGTAGCTAAGATAAAACAGAAAACAGATCATGCTTTTGTTTTTATAAATTCAGGCCTAGGATATTGAATTGGGATTAGAGATGCATGTTTTCATGATCAAACCTGATTTGATCCTCTTGTACTGCAAGTTATCCTAGGCATTGCTTGTTTGGCTCTGGAGGTCTCTGAGCACTGCAGGGCCCAAGAAAAGTCACATTCCCAGACCTACATACTGAACAGCCAGTGTAGTGTGCTGTGTATATTTGGATGTGGGTGGCTCATGGTTCCTTTGAATTCCCCATTATTGTAATGAACTAATGCTGACCTGATTTATTTTCCCAGATAATGAAACAAATTATAAAATACTTAAAAATACTTAAATTACAAAGAAATATGCACCCCCATCTCTTTGTTAATGATTTGTAAGAATAATGCTATGAAACTTAAATAAATAAGCATATATGATTACTTTTGGCATCACACCAGGCAATATTTAGGAATTACTCCAGGCTCTGTACTCAGGAATTACTCCTGTGAGTGCTCAGAGGATCATATTGGATGCCAGGGCTTGAACCCAGATTGGCCGCGTGCAAGCCAATACCTCTACCTTCTGTACTATCACTCTTGCCCCTCATGTTTATTTTAATTAAAGTATTATATTAAGAATAAGTTAATAATAGGGCCAAATAACAAGGGTTAAGGCACTTACCTTGAATGTAGCTATCATCAATTTGATTCCCGTGACCTTGTGGTCCCTAAAGTATTGAGCGGAATGATCCCTGAGTACTGCAGTTACAACCCAAATAGCCACCTGCACCCAAAAGAATAACTAGATAATACAACCATGAGAAAAAAAAACACAAGAACTTATGTTTATTATCTATACTTGTTATTATTAAAGTTCCAAACAATTTTAGTTGAGGAGAATGGAAAAAAATATAATGTAAAGACAAGATTGTCAAGATTGTCAAATTTAAAGCTCCAGTGTAGCTTTAAAAAAATAGAATCTTAATATACAGCTAGCTATTTGTATATTTCCTGAGGTTGTGTATTTGAAGATTAAAGTATTATTGCAATTTTGTCTAATACAGAAATCTTGAATATTTCTGAAGTGAAATCATTGTTTTAACTTTGTTTTCATTCTTAATATATATCTTATGGCATAAAATAAATTTAAAAATGTGCTTGCCTATTGGAAAAGTAATATGCACAATGTGCAATGTTATATGTATTCACAATCCTTTTAAAATAAATAAATGAACAAACTAATATAAATTGATTTATTAATATGGACCATATCCATGACCTCTAGGATTAGGGAGGTTTAGCTAGAAGGCCCAAATGAGTATGACAATCAGGCGAATGGTATACTCACAAAGAGTGATTTTATTATTAACAATGCTTGACTAGGTTAGATCATTTATGTTAGGAAAATAAATCTTGACATTTATGTGGATAATTTTGTGGCTTACTTGTCAACCTTCCTGTGAGACATGGGTCTGATTAAACTCTGATTGAGAATGAGAACTGTAATACATTATTAATGAACTCAGGGTAATTGTAAAGTTTTATGACTTTGAGATCAGTGGAAATTGGTTCCATGGTCAGTTTGAGAAATTATGAGAATACACCTTGCACCGACACTGCTGATAGCTTAGCATTAGTCATGGTCTCCCACAGCCATGGCCTGTGACAGCACTAATGATAGTCATTTTGTAGCGTGACCATGCATTAGAATACATTTAGAGGAGCATAAAATGTCAAATACTGGATTAAAGATTTTTCAGCAGTTTTTGGCATAGGAATCCT
This sequence comes from Cryptotis parvus, assembly GCA_021461705.1. Taxonomy (NCBI): domain Eukaryota; kingdom Metazoa; phylum Chordata; class Mammalia; order Eulipotyphla; family Soricidae; genus Cryptotis; species Cryptotis parvus. Next base: position 24,826 of record JAJIBD010009018.1, on the reverse strand, counting down.
ATATTCCCAGAAGCTCAAGTTTCTTGACATGTGACCTATATATAATGATTTCAATAAGAATAGAGAAATGTTGGTTAAAATCAATTAAGCTTTATTTTAAAACAATTATTACTACTGGCTCTAAAATTGTGTTGACATTAAGGTCAAAGAAAACAGTGAAACTTTGTTCTTTAGAAATGGTTTAGGTGACATTTCTGTAAAGGATTTTTTCCTTCATTTTTAAAACTGAGTACAGAATAATACAAAAAGAAGCATAAATGCCAGGCTTAATGAATGGTTTCTTTAATTAGACAGGTCATATTCAGAAAACTCAATTTCAAAGAAAATACTATTATAAAAATGTTTTAGACTTACAACCGAAAGAATCAAAAGTTAGAAATTTAAAAAGACTCAAAAATGCTTAATGGATAAGGGCATATGCTTGGAAAGAGAGACTTTGAAGGTTCTAGACTACACTGTATTGCTCATTTGTTACCCTTATAATTCAAATATCATCACTAAGCTTGGTTGGTGTGTCATCTATTAAGTATAAATGACAGCAATTCTAAATGTCTCACACAACATCTTTCTATTTCTTCCTTATTGTCATTTAAAACACTGCTTTTTTGCCAATCATTATAAATCAGTAACAGGTATAGAGATTCAAATACTGAAACAGAATTTAATTTCAAAGACCATTTTAGCTTCTTCTCTCTGTTATACAAACAAATAGACATTCCTAGTTTCATCAGAACTACTATTTCTGGGTTACATTGTCAGAGTTTTGGTTGTTGGGGAAGAGTATGAAAAGGAGATCAATATTAAGATTTTTTTTAAAAGAAGAAAAAATTTGATCGTTCATGTTGGATGACAGATTTAATCTGGGAGCTTTGGTGTTTTGCCCACTCACAGCTTAATCTACTTAAGCCAAGCTTCTTTCTTTTCTTTTCTTTTTTTTTTTTTTTTTGCTTTTTGGGTCACACCTGGCAATGCTCAGGGGTTACTCCTGGCTCTGCACTCAGGAATTACTCCTGGTGGTGCTCAGGGGACCATATGGGATGCCGGAGATCGAACCTGTGCCAGCACAGGCCAGCCCCGTGCAAGGCAAATGCCCTACCCGCTGGGCTATCGCCTCCAGCCCCCCAACTTCTTTCTAATGAGACCTCTCTTCTATGTAAACACTGCTAGAGGGTGTGGCAGTTAAAGAAGTCAACTTGACTGAATAACTTCTGACTTATACATATACCAAGACTTCTATGTTTTATAGACTGGGCAAAGCTCTTCTTTATACCCACTGCACCCAGCGTGGGACAGTTAGAATTTACCAGGAGACTACCATCCTGGCTACGTTGAGACTATAGGAAGACTATAGGAAGGATCATACTAGTTTTCTCTAAGCAGGTGAGTGTGACCCTTTCAGTGTACGAAGAACAAGAGTACTCAGAGTCACCATGGTGCAGATAATTAATAAGAAGGACCTTGTGGGTACCATCTAGATTACATGAAACTCATGAAATTAAGATGTATTACTTTAGACAGGTGTGTGCGTGACCCCTGCTTCTCCGCGGACCCAAAATGCCCCAGGGAAGAGCGGAAACTCCATCAACGGGAACCAAGGCAAACTGCCTTGGTTTCACCGTGGACACTTGGGCGCTGCGCCCCGGGACCGGCTGGAAATCTCCCCCACAGGACTGGCTGGAAATCACCCCCACAGGTGTGTGTGTGTGACCCCTGCGTCTGCAGGGACCCAAACTGCCCCAGGGAAGAGCGGAAACTCCATCAACGGGAACCAAGGCAAACTGCCTTGGTTTCACCGCTGACCCTTGGGCCCTGCGCTCCGGGATCATCCCAAAACTCAAAAACCGCACGGACGCCGCTAGCGTCGCGCCGACCCTCTTACTACCTATCTTGCATGAGGTACCGGGGAACCTTGGTTCCTACATCCTTGCTACCCACCAAATCTCTGCAAACAGACCAGACACCTACTAACTGTACTATCTAGTCACCCAAGACCCCACATTTGCAACCTACAATAGTCATAATGGTAAAGCAACGCAAAGTTCCATCCAGCTCTGTGAGTGAAGTCACTAGTCCAGATGAGTCAAGCAATACCAATGAGTTGTATAACCTCTCTGATAAGGAATTTCGGAAAGAAATGTTAAGGAGTCATAAGGAATTCAAAGAAGCAATGGAATGCAAACTCAATAAAATACAAGAGGACATGATAGAAGAAGTGAGGAAAATGCAAATGGAAATGACATATATTAAAAATGAGGTAAGTGAAATGAAAAACACAGTGGAAAGCCAGCATAGCAGAATAATAGCTACTGAAGAAAGAATTTGTGATCTCTAGGGCGAGTTCCAAAGATTCGCTACACAACACCAGAAGATAGAAAAAAAGACTCTCAATTACCGAACAGACAACAAGAGATAATCGGGATGAAGCCAGAAGAAACAACATACGGATCATTGGGGTCCCAGAAGGTCAAGAAGAAAACACTGATGAAGAAGAAACTGTCAAAGCCATAATTGCTGAGAAGTTCCCGGAACTAAAGAACGCTTGCCTCAAGATCCAGGAGGCCCGAGGATACCTGCTAGAAACCCCAACAAGAATACTCCAAGACACATCTTAATAAAAATGACAAAAACTATAGATAGAGATGGAATACTGAAAGCAGCAAGATCAAAGAAGGAAATCACATACAAAGGAACATCTCTAAGATTTACAGCAGACTTCTCTGATGAAACACTCCGAGCCCGAAAACAATGGTGGGATATTGTGAAAAGGCTCAATGAACTGCAGGCCTCACCAAGAATTCTTTACCCGGCCAGACTCACATTCAGATATGAAGGAAAGATACACAACTTCATGGAAAAGCAACAACTCAGGAACTTCATGGACTCAAAACCAACTTTAAAAGAAGGACTGAAGGGTCTACTGTAATACGACCAAACCCATAAGCACAACAAGCACAAACAGAAAGATGGCACAAAATCCGATGACAATAATCTCTCTCAATGTCAGTGGTCTAAATGCACCAATTTAGAGACACAGAGTAACAAAATGGATTAAAAAAATTGAACCCAATATTCTGCTGTCTACAAGAAACACATCTGAATAATCAGAACAAACACAGACTCAAAGTCAAAGGTTGGAAGACCATTCTCCATGCAAACAAATCTTCCAAAAGGCTGGTGTGGCCATATTAGTATCAGATAATATAGACTTCAGGCTGAAAAAGGTTAGAAGGGACAACGAAGGCCATTTCTTATTACTTAAGGGGTATGTACACCAGGAAGAAATTACACTACTAAACATATATGCACCCAACGAGGGGCCAGCAAAATACATAAAACAACTGCTAAAAGACCTCAGAGAAGACATTAAGAGTAGCACAATAATAGTTGGAGACTTCAACACTGCTCTATCAACGTTGGATAGATCAATAAGACTGAAACTCACCAAGGAAATATTGGCTCTGAAGGAAGAAATGGAAGAAAGAGAGCTAGTAGATACATACAGGGCTTTTCATGCCAAAAAAGCTGAATACACATTTTTCTCTAGTGCACATGGAACATTCTCCAAGATAGACGACATGCTGAGCCACAAAGCATACTTCAATAAAATTAAAAAGATAGAAATTGTGTCAGCTATCTTTTCAGACCATGATGCACTGAAAATGAAGTTAACCGTACACAGAAACAGGGAGTCAAACCAAACACCTGGAAACTGAACAGCTCACTCCTGAACAACAAATGGGTCATAGAAGAAATCAAACAGGGAATCCAAAGATTTCTGGAAACAAATGAAAATGAAGACACCAATTATAAGAACTTGTGGGACACAGCAAAAGCCGTGTTAAGAGGGAAGTTTAAAGCTCTGCAAGCATTCATCAGGAAACAAGAAAGGGCCCACATAAATAACCTGACTACACAGCTGAAGACATTAGAGAAATACCAACAAAAGGAGCCCAACCCAGGCAGAAAAAAAGGAAATAATAAAACTTAGAGAGGAAATCAATGAGTTGGAAACCAAAAAAACAATCCAAAAGATTAATGAAACCAAGAGCTGGTTTTTTTGAAAAAAAAAGAGGTTTCTTGACAAACCATTGGCAAGACTTGTAAGGACAGGGAGAGAGAGAACCCAAATAAACAGAATCAGAAATAAAAAAGGGTGACATCACAACAGAAACCACAGAAATCCAAAAGATCATCAGAGATTACTTTGAGAGCCTGTATGCCGTGAAACATGAGAATCTAGAAGAAATGGATCAATTCCTGAAGTCCTATAACCTCCCACGGCTGAACCAAGAAGACCTCCAATACCTGAATAAGCCTATCACCATTGAGGAAATAGAAACAGTAATTAAAAGTCTTCCCCAAACACAAAAGCCCAGGTCCAGACAGATTCCCTAGTGAACTCTACCAAACCTTTAAGGAGGACCTACTGCCAGTCCTTTTCAAGCTCTTCCAGGAAATAGAAGAAACAGAAACACTCCCAAACAGCTTCTACGAGGCACATATCACCCTGATACCCAAAAAAAGGGAGAGACAACACAAAGAAAGAAAACTACAGACCAATATCCCTGATGAACACGGATGCTAAGGTCTTCAACAAAATACTAGCAAACAGAATCCAAAGACTCATCAAGAAGATTATACATCATGACCAAGTAGGATTCATCCCGGTATGCAAGGATGGTTCAACATTCGCAAAGTCAATCAACATAATACATCATATCAATAAGAGAAAAAAATAAAAACCATATGATCCTATCAATAGACGCAGAGAAAGCATTTGTCAAGATCCAGCACCCGTTCATGATTAAAACCCTCCAGAAAATGGGAATTGTAGGGAGTTTCCTCAAGATAGTTACAGCCATCTACCAAAAGCCCACAGCGAGCATCATTCTCAATGGGGAAAAGTTGAAAGCCTTCCCCCTGAGATCAGGGACAAGACAAGGTTGCCCACTCTCACCTCTTTTTATTCAATATAGTACTGGAAGTACTTGCCATAGCAATCAGAGAAGAAAAGGACATCAAGGGCATCCAGATAGGCAAGGAAGAAGTCAATCTATCATTATTTGCAGATGACATGACATTATACCTAGAGAACCCTAAACTCTCTACCAAAAAAACTCCTAGAAACAATAGATGCATATAGTAGAGTGGCAGGATACAAAATCAACACGCAAAAGTCGGTGGCTTTCCCTATATACAAATAACGAAAAGAGAGGAAAGGGATATTAAGGAAACAATTCCATTTACAATTGTGCCACAGAAAATCAAATACCTAGGAATCAATTACCCAAGTGTGTAAAGGACCTGTACAAAGAAAACTACAAGACACTGCTCCAAGAGATAAAAGAGGGCCCAAGGAAATGGAAACATATTCCCTGCTCATGGATGGGGAGAATCATCATTGTCAAAATGGTAATACTCCCTAGAGCTCTGACAAGATTCAATGCAGTCCCTATGAGGATACCAATGACATTCTTCAAAGAAATTGACCAAACACTCCTGAAATTTTATGGAACAATAAACCCCCAAGGATAGCTAAAGCAATCCTCGGGAAAAAGAAGATGGGAGGCATCACCTTACCCAACTTCAAACTGTACTACAAGGCAGTAGTAATTAAAACAGCATGGTATTGGAATAAAAACAGGCCTGTGGACCTATGGAATAGAATTGAGTATCCTGACACCCAACCTCAAACACATGATCATTTAATCTTTGATAAAGATGCAATGAGTCTAAAATGGAGTAAGGAAAGCCTCTTCAATAAGTGGTGTTGGGAAAACTGGGCAGCGACATGTAAAAAAATGAATTTGGACCTGTGTCTAACACCATGCACAAAAATCAGATCAAAGTGGATTAAAGATCTCAATATCAGACTTGAATCCATAAAGTACATTGAAGAAAATATAGGAAAAACCCTCCATGACATTGAAGCTAAAGGCATCTTCAAAGATGAAACATCACTAACAAAGCAACTAGAAGAAAAGATAAACATATGGGACTACATGAAACTAAAAAGCTTCTGCACCTCAAAAGAAACAGTGACTAAGATACAAAAGCAGTCCACAGAATGGGAAAGAATATTCACCCAATACCCATCTGATAAGGGGTTAATATCCAGGATATATCAGGCACTGGTAGAACTTTACAAGAAGAAAACAAACAACCCCATCAATAAATGGGGAGAAGAAATGAACAGAAACTTCAGCAAGGAAGAAATTCAAATGGCAAAAAAAAACATATGAAAAAATGCTCATCATCACTAATCACCAGAGAGATGCAAATCAAAACAAAAATGAGATACCACTTTACACCACAGAGACTGGCACATATTCAAAAGAACAAGAACAACAAGTGCTGGCGTGGGTATGGCGAAAAGGGAACACTCATCCATTGTTGTTCGGAATGCTGGCTGGTACAGGCTTTCTGGAAAACAATATGGACTTTCCTCCAAAGACTAGAAATTGAACTCCCATTTGACCCAGCCATACCACTCCTGGGAATCTACTCTGGGAAGCCAAAAATACGCAGCGGAAACACCATCCCTACTTTTATGTTCATAGCAGCATTATTCACAATAGCCAGAATCTGGAAGCAACCAGAGTGCCCGAAAGTCGATGACTGTATTAAAAAGCTCTGGTACATCTACACAATGGAATACTATGCAGCTGTTAGGAAAAATGAAGTTATAAAATTTGCCTACAAATGGATGGACATGGAGAAGATTATGTTGAGCGAAATTAGCCAGAAGGAGAGAGACAGATACAGAATGACTGCATTTATCTGCATAACATAAAAATATAGGTACATATTATGATGCCAATATCCAAGGTCAAGTGAAACATATATCAGGAGGTCTTGTCAAAGGTGGAAATTACCACAAACGTGTGGGAGTCAGAGGCTAGGTACGACAGAAAATGGAACAGTGTGCTAACAATTGTCGAGGGTACTAATGCCATCCTAGAACTGAGCATTAAATAGAGGCAAAAAGATACACATGACAACCTTTTAATGTATGTTCTGTAATCCATAGTCTGGAGGGTAAGGAAAAGAGAAAGAGAGAGAAATGGAAAGAAATAAATGGAAAGAAATAAAGAACCTGCCATGGAGGAGGGCTGGGGGGGGGGGAGGGAACCGGGGACATTGGTGGTGGGAGATGGGCACTGGTGGTGGGATGGGTGCTGGAACACTGTATGACCAAAACCCAAATATGAACTTTTTAATTGTATATCTTTGTAATTGTAAAAATAAAAAAATTTATATATATATATATATATATATATATATATATATATATATACTTTTAATAAGTATGACATTTTACACACACAAAAAAAAAGATGTATTACTTTATATTAGCCCTCTCTCTCTCACTCCAGTGTTTTACATAAGAGATAATCTTGGGATTAGTCCTTGGCTAATCTTTGTTTATACCTGCAATAGTGTGTGGCACAGTCCTTCTTTTAATCTGTTTAGAGTTCTTTGTTGACATGACCCCTCCCGGTTGGATTACTTTGGTGTATATAAGGGGACTGACTTGAGGCCCCCTTTGCTTTAGGCTTTTGGCTCCTGCGGCTTTTGGCTTTTGACTTTTTGCTCTTTGGCCTTTTGCTCCTTCTTCTGGGTAAGACTCCTCTTGGGTGAGATGTTCTCTCTTTGGTGGGAGACTTAGGTTCTTTTGTTTGGGCTAAATTCAGACCAGAACTACAGTTTGTTCATTATATTGGAGTGCTGTGGAAGAGCTTTTGTACTATTAAAAACCTTTTTGGAATTTCACCAGGCTCATGATTTTTCATAGGTTCCCCGGCATCCTCGGAGGTAGAAAAGCACTTCTGTTCTGACACGGTTGGGGACCCCAGTGGCTTCCCTAATGTGTTCTAAAGTACAGTACTAAAGAATATATATAATTCAGTACTTTATCATCTTTCTAACCTGTATACAGATATATAAACAATACATATAATTTTATATCTCAGTCGTTTCTTGATCACTTGATCACTTGATATCCCGTTATTCATCGATTTTCTCAAGTAGGCACTAGTAATGTTTCCATTTGACCCTATCATGTGCCAGTGTAACCCAATGGCATCTGTTTGTTTTGGCATATTAGAGAGCCTCGGACTGTTTGTTTAGAATCCTGATAAGGAAGTCTGACCATCTTGCAGGTGGGTGGTCACGCAATCATTTGACATCCCGTGGGATCCAATTCAGTAACAGCCCTAGTTCAATGGTCATCTCCAGATCGCATTATATGACCAGTCCATCTGATTTTTTTTTTTTGCTTTTTGGGTCACACCTGGTGACTCTCAGGGGTTACTCCTGGCTCTGTACACAGGTATTACTCCTGGAGGTGCTTGGGGAACCATATGGGATGCCAGGGAGCGAACCCAGGCCTGCACAGGCCAACCACGTGCAAGATAAACGCCCTACCCACTGGGCTATCACTCCGGCCCCCATCTGATTTTTGATGTCCTGGCAGATGAGACAGCGTCCTTGATTTTAACTCGGGATTCCTTATCTCACTTGAGTGATGCGTGATATTCCAATCATGGCTCTTTGGATTCCTCTTTGGGAGACCCGAATGATATTCTCATCCTGCTTCATAGGGTCGAAGTTCTCTGAGGCGTATGTTAATGCAGGGACAACGGTGGAGTCAAAGAGATGTACCTGGAGCCAGAGGTTCTCTGTCTTTTGGCTGATGTTTTAGAAGCAGTCCATGCCGCTCTTTTCTCTTTTTTCTCCTGTGCAACTCAGGTTTTAGGTTGTGCATCATGTTGACTTCTCGACCTAGGTACACATAGCTGTTGCATTCAGAGATGTTTGTTCCATTGAGAGTGAAAGGGACATCTGGAACTAGTTCATTTCTCATGAACATAGTTTTGTTGAGATTCAGATGTACACCTCTCTTTCCACATTCTTGGTCAAAGTCAGGCAGCATTTGTGCTGCTTGGCTGATGTGTGTGGTGTTATTAGAATGATGTCATCAGTGAAACGTAGGTGGTGCAGTTGCCAACCATCTATTTTCACTCTCATTCCTTCCCATTCTAATTATCGCATGATGTTTTGTGGGTGACGCTGACGAAGTTTTGGTGAAATGGTGTCACCCTGACGAACCCCTCTTTTGACTTCGATGATCAATTCCCTGTAGAATGGTTAGATCCTGGTGGTGAAACCTTTAATAGTTCACCAAGGATCTTGATGTATTGAGTTTGAACTCCCTTTCTGACTGGGGCTTCTCTGACCGTTTCAGTCTCCACAGAATCAAAGGTTTTGTTTAAATCAATGAACGAGAGACAGAGCAGCATCTTGAATTCTCTATAGACTTCAATGAGTTTGGTTATCATGTGGATATGGTTGATTGTGCTGAATCCTTGCTTGCATGGTTGTTCTTCATCTAATGCTCTGCTAATCCTGTTCAGGATGACTCGAGTGAAAGGTTTGTAGATGACGGACAACAGGCAGATGGGGCAATAGTTAACAATGTCGTGAATGTCTCCCTTCTTGAACATAGAACTGTCCTGCTGGTTTTCCATTGGGAGGGCACCTTACATTCAGACAGGTAGCATGTGAAGAGTCAAGCCAGCGTATTGATGAGTGCTGATGGCAGATTCTTCAGGTGTTCGGGTTTGATCTTGTCTGGGCATGATGCTTTTCCTTTCTTAACCGACGAAATGGCATGTCTGGATTTCAGAAGGGAGAATGTTGGGAGTGGCATCTCCATCCAGCAGAATTTGGTATGTGGGTAGGTTGACGTGGTTATCAAAAAGATATGAGTAGAAGTCATGGATAATCTTCTCCACTACCTTTCTGAAAGATGTGATAGATCCATCAGGATGTCGGATGGCAGTCATTTTTGTCTTATAGTTGCGAAGGACAGGCAGGCGTTGTGAATGCTTTCCCCAGCTTCTGCTGCATCCTCCAGCACTTTTGCTCTTCTCTCCTTGAGGTCTTCCTTTATCGCTTCTCTTGCACTGCTTTGCAAGCTTGGATGTTAGCACCTGGTCACCTGAGGCTCGCACCTTACCACGTGGTGAATGATCTCGAGGGTTTTTGAAGACAGGCAAGACAGGCATTCTTTTGTGTCCTTCTCTCTCTCGGCATTCTTGGAGCAAACATGGAGGTGTTGAATCAGTCTGTTGTATTCTTCATTGATGTTGTCAATGATAGCATCATCCCATGTTGCTGCAATGGTGCCAAGGAGTTCCCAGTTGGCGGTCTTTCTGCTGGTTCTCTTCTTAAACTTTGCACCCTTTTCTCCTTGAAGTGTGAAGTAGAATTTTTCATGAAGGAGATGGTGGTCTGATCCTGTTTGGAATTTTGGGAAGACTGCAAGACATTGGTCAGGCAAAACCTTAAGTAGTTTCTTAAAAGGTAAAAAATAAATGAAGTTAATGTTTATAATATGTTAAACCCAAATATACCCCAATTATTTTATACATAATGAATACTAAAGAATTATTAACTTATCCTAAATTTGTCTTTGAAATCTCACATGTATTTCGCATGTGCTATATCACTGTATTGTCTTCCCGTTCATCATCAATTTGCTCGAGTGGGCACCAGTAACATCTCCATATGTCCTGTCTCATTCTAGTAGAGCCCAAGGGCATCTGCTTGCTCCAGGAACATAAAGAGCCTTGAACCATTTTATTAGGTCATGGGCTCTACTTGCATGAGGCATGTCATATAGAGATGTTACTGGTGACCGCTTCGAGCAAATCGATGATGAACGAGAAAACAGTGATACAGTGAATGAGGTCTATAATTGTTACTAGTATTTGGCATATCAAATACTACACGGGTAGCTTGCCAGGCTCACCATGCAGGTGGCATACTCTTGTAGAGTATACCTCTAAATCCAGCATTTATTGATGAACCACGTGGCCTCAAGCAGCAGTGCGATTCAGGCTGTGATAGGCCCGTCTGCTGGGTAGAGTTTTGATGAGAGGGAAGTCCGGATGTGGAAAATGGAGGCCGTCATGGAGTGGGGGGGTCGTCTGGCTTGTTGCGAGGCTCTGCTGGGGTGGTGGACCAGGGCTAGAACCTGCTATCCCTCCTGGGTGCCTCGGTAAGTGTCTGGGCACAGGGAGAGCCGGCAGCAGCTCTGCCCCCATGTCTGTGAGTCACTGGATCATACTACCTGGGCTAGACTTGAAAAAGACTGCTGCATGGTGGGTGTCAATGATCCGATTAAGATGTGAAAGACATCTTAATTTGGATGACACGTTTCTATTTGCATTACTCAATCTGTATTTCCATATTATAAATTCTAGGGCATAATATAATGACTTATGTAAATCTAGAATTTTCCTTTATTTCTTCCAAATTTTATTCTTTTAAAGAACTGGAATTTATAAAGATTTCTATAGTTGAATTTTTGAAAAATGCAGTGTTCCATCACCAATTCTGTCACCCGTACTCCCTTTTTCCCCCCCTCTAAGCCCCAGATCTAGCTCCTGCCTGTGCCTTGACAAATCTTTTATACTTGGTTGATAATGGTTGGGTTCATGATCAAAATGTTGTTGATTTTGTGGTTTGGATATTTAGCTCTAAGGTTCCTTTCCACTTTGTTCTGAATTCCCTGGATTCAGGTGCAAAGGGCACTCCAGTGATTCCCCTGCAATCACTGTTCTCAGTGATTTCTATATATCTCTTCTCCCTTACTCCTTCACTACATTTACTTCTTCCCTATACTCTGGAGGCTAAGGATGATCTAGGCATCCCCTCTTTAAGCCCCTATGTAAAACAGTATGAAGGGTACTCAGTAAACTTAAAATTAAGCTGTCATATAATCCAATAATTCTACTTTGGGATATCTACCCCTAGAACAGAAAAGCATTCACACACTTCATTATCCGTTGTAGCACTCTGTGCAATAGTTAAGATTTTGAATAAACCTAAATGTACAGCAATAGATTTAGTTTTTCAAAAATTTCCAAAATATTCACATAGTCAAATAGATACATTTGCAAGCTATGATATATTTAAGCTAAGTAAAAATTCACTTCCTCTTCTACTAGTCAAACATCAAAATGCGGGGCTTGGTTTTCATACAGTTGACCCTGGGATGTTCCTGAGCATCCAATATCGTCCCAGCGGATCCCAGCAGGAATGATCCTAAACATAGAACCAGGAGTTAATCCTGAGCACTTCGGAAGTATGCTCCTGAAACAAACAAATAAAGGCAAAGAAAATGTTTGTCATGCTCATGTGTCTACTGACCGTCATATTGGGCATTGCATACATGAATATTTTTATTGAATAAGATGCGTTACTCATAAGGAAGCTATTCCTTGATTTCATATTAATTAAATTGTTGGAGGACAGGTTTAGCTATTCTGGGAGTTTTGTTGTTTTGCCCACTCCCAGCTTAATCTATTTAAGTCAAGGTTCATTCTAATGAGACCTCTCTTCTATGTAAACACTGCTAGAGGGAGTGGCAGTTACAGAAGTCACCTTGAATGAATAACTTCTGACTTATACATCTACTAAGACTTCTATATTTTCTACATTGGGCACAGCTCCTCTTTGTACCCACTGCACCCAGCGTGGGACAGTTAGAATTTACCAGGAGACCACCACCCTGGCTACGTTGAGACTATAGGAAGACTATAGGAAGGATCATACTAGTTTGCTCTAAGCAGGCGAGTGTGACCCTTTCAGTACAGGAGAACAAGATACTCAGAATCACCCTGGTGCAGATAATAAGAAGAAGGACCTTGTGGGTACCATCTAGATTACATGAAGCTCATGAAGTTAAGATGTATTACTTTATATCAGCCCCCTCTCTCCAGTGTTTTACATAAGAGATAATCTTGGTAGAATGGATTATACCTTGGCATAACCTTTGTTTATATATGCAATAGGGTGTGGCACTACACTCTGTTTAGAGTTCTTTGTTGACATGACCCTCCCAGTTGGATTACTTTGGGGTATATAAGGGGACTGACTTGAGGCCCCTTCACCTTTGGGCCTTTTAGCTTTCGGCTTTTGGATCCTGTGGCTTTTGGATCCTTGGCCTTTTGCTTTTGGCTTTTGGATTTTTTGCTCTTTGGCCTTTTGCTCCTTCTTCTGGGTAGGACTCAGCTCGGGTGAGATCTTCTCTCTTTGGTGGGAGACTTAGGCTCTTTTGTATGGTCTAAGTTCAGACCAGAGCTAGAGTTTGTTCATTATATTGGATTGCTGTGGAAGAGCTTTTGTACTATTAAAAGCCTTTATGGAACTGCACCAGACTCGTGAGTTTTCATCTGTTCTCTAGGCGTCCTCAGAGGTAGAAGAGAACCTCAGTCCCGACATTGTCTGGGACCCGGTGGCGTTCCCGACATTCAATGAACTACACTGACCACTTACTTACATTATCACCAACATAAATACACTTAAATTTAGCTTTTAGGTATGAAAACAAAAAAAAAATATTTTTCATGATTGGATATTTGTAATTTGTTTCATTTATTCTATTCTACAGACAATGCAATATGATAATAATTATCACTTTTTCAGGTTATTAACACTTGGGATTTTATTCATGTGCATATAAATAAATACTCTTAGTGACTTTAAGTAGACTTCTCATATGCAAACATTTCCTTGACTTAGAATTTATTTCAGGCATAATTTGATCAGAGTTTTCTTTCTTGGCAGTTTTGCCTTGTTTCTCTATCTTCTACTTTGCTATTATGTTTTCTGCAACGTTCAGTCAACAATAGAACTTAGGGAAACTGTTTTCACTGAAGGAAAATGAGTTAGCAACTACCTAATGTATACTATAGTAATTTTGGTCAATACTGCTCACATTTTTTGGAGCTTTCTACTGTAAATGATGAAACACCAAATTAAATTTCACATTTGAAAACATCAAATGCATGCTGGCAAGAAATATGTGAATTCTAGAAAATAATAAGACAATATAGGTACAAAAATGAAATTAAATAATCTTTTTTACAGTAACATACCAAATATGAATCCACAGTGCTTCACAAAACGGAAAACAGAAAATTATGGTTCAATCATGCCACTTTCTAATCAGAAATTAACAAAAAGTGCTTTTCTTTTAGAATGGTGATGACAATATTCTGATAGGTTTTAATCTATTCACATTAAGAATGTATCCTTTTGTAAATATATCTTGCATAATTTAAGGTTACACATTTTCCTAATGTCTCCATCGCTAAAGTGCCAATAGTCCTCCAAAAATTTTAATGAAGCTTTTTGGCACACTTACTCTCCCTTCAGTTACTTCAGTTCTGGGGTATAACTTAAGAATCTGGTTTTATTTGATATTTTTTCTTCCTTCGTTTTGTTTAATACAGTTTGTTTATACTACAGATGAGTGAGATTATGTGGAATTGTCTTTCATATTTGACTTAGTTAACTCTGGTTCTATTCTTAGCAAAAATAGCAAGATTTAATTCATTCATGTAACTGGTTATTATTTTATTGTATATATTATAAGACAACTCTCTTGTTTACATTTTTGAAGTTGTCCACATTATTTTCCAGAAAAGCTTACTTAGTTTGCACTCTAAGCAATCACTTATTGTTTCTAGCCTCCAATATAGGTGGTATTAACCTATATCAATGAGGTGTAACCTCATTGTCATTTGTATGTGAGGTTCTTTGATTATAGGTGATATTGATGCTATTTTTATTTTTAATTAATTATTATTTTTACTTATTAATATTTTTTAAATTGAATCTCCATGCTATGGGCCATTACAATGCTATTCATGATTGGGTTTCAGTCATAGAGTGTTCCAACACCCACCACTACACCAGTGCACATGAAAATTGAAAATTTACATAGTGGAAAGGTTGGAAGTAACAAGACAAGTTTTTAATTTAATTTGCGTTTAATGGGCTCACGCCGGGTCTTGTGGTGGGCGGCGTGTCTTGCCGCGGGCAGGTCGGTAATGGCTCAGCCAGGGGTGCGGTGTTTGGTGCGTTTCTTAATTTAATTTATTTTTTATTATTTTTTAATATTTTAATATACCACTGTGAGATATACAATTACAATGTTGTTCGTGTTTGGAGGTTTCGGTCACATTGTGTTCCAGCACCCCCACCCTCCACCAATGCCCATTTCCCACCACCAATGTCCCCAATTCCCTCCCCCTTCCAATGCCTGACTCCATGGCAGGTTCTTTATCTCTTTTCTCTTTCGCCCTCTTTTCCTTCTCTTACACGTTGTGGGTTGAAAAATGTGCTTATTAGCCACTGTGTTGCATTTCGTGGTGTCCATTCTACTTACTTCCCCATGTCATTATGTGTTTGTTTGGGTTTGCTGTTGTTGATGATTTTCATGAGCTCTTTATAAGGGTTAGACATTTGCTCTTTGTTAGAAGCTTGCTGTCTATTCAGTGAGAAGTATTTTTGTTTTAATGACAACATATTTTTAGATAAACCTTTTAATTTGATATAATTTCAATTGCTTATTTTTTTGCATTTTGTTATCAGTGTCAATAAAGTCAAATAGCTAAAAGGCACATTCAAGTGAGTTTCATAGATTTTTTTCATGTTTTCTTCAGTGCATTTTATATTTTTGAGTTTAAATATAAGTCTATAATCAATTCTGCATACACTTTTATGCATAGTGTGAGGTAATGATCCCATGTAGCTATCTGGTATGTTTTCTGAGAATAGTTTCTTCTTCATTTTATACACTTGGGGTTTATGTAATAAATCCCGTGTCTACAAGTGAGACAACTTATTTTTGTGCTTAATTTTGGTCTGTGTGTTGCTACTATTTTTCTGTATGCACTTTTATGATTACTACAGTCCTATGGCACAGTGTAAAGGTAGGGAGTGTGATCTCAATCTTTTCTCATGATATATCTGGCTTCTCTTTTTCATATACATGTTTTAATAATAGTTATTTCAGTTTCCATTGAATTGATATAATGCTCAAGTTAGGATGGTCATTTTAAGCATGTTGTTAATTCAGTCCATGAGCATGAAATATTGTATCCCCTCATATTTTCTAATTATTTTAATAGTGATATATGGTTTCCAGTGTATGTCTTTTATCTCACTTATTAAATTGATTCTTAAGTACTTGATTATTTGGATACAATAATTAATGTAATTTTTTTAAAATTTCAGTTGTTTCTTGTTCATTATTTTCATATAGAAATGCCAACAACTTTTATGTATTTATTTCATAGGCTGACACTTGAGTGTCTATTACTTCTAATAATATTTATGAGAGTCATTGTATTATTATCTCATCTGTAAATAATGAGTTCTTTCCAGTATGACCTTTTCTTACATTTTTCTCCAAATTTCTGTGCATAGAACTTCCAAACTTATGTTGAAAATTTATATTAAGATTAGATGTTCTTGTAATATTCAGTAACTTAGAGGTAAAACCTTGAGGTTTTTTGCTATTAAGTATGATGTTAGCTATGTTATTGTATATGATCCTTGCTATGATAAGGCAATTTCCTTCTACCCTTATTTTGTTAAGCTTGGATTTTCTATCAGGAATGGATGTTGAATATTGTCAAAAATATCCTGTTTATTGGCATGCACACACAACTTTTACAATCACTAATTAGCTTATCTCATGCCTCTTTCTTTGTGATCAATAGAACTTCTATTGAGAAATCTTTTGACAGTTTTATGTGAAATTCCTTTATTGCTTTATATGTGACTCTCCTTTAGTCCTCTTTTGGACATTCTCTTTTTATCTTTTACTTTTCTACTTAAACTATAAAATGTGCCCTCATTTTATGTTTTGTCAAGTTTATTTTATTTGAAAATTTTGATTTCTTGAATCTGGGCTATATCTCTCCCTCATTCAATTTTTAAATTCTCAGCTTTTTCTTCTTATTTTATTTTATTAAAGTATCCCATGAAAAAGTTAGAGGTGAAAGATAGATCAGGAAGTAAATTCTATTTGATGTTTACTGAAAACACATCAGCTATTATTTATTCATAGAGAATGTTTCCAATTTTATTTTTCTCCCTGGATTATCCTCAATGTAAAGGTGCATATATATTACTTCATTAGCTTGCTCCATACAGTTGCTTTCATGTTTGGAAATTATTTGACATGTTTAATTGTATGGTTCCCTTTGTCTTCTCCTCATGGGCATTGATTTGTATTCTATATCTGCTCTGCTGTTGAGTCTCTCTACTGTGTAATTTAGTCCAGTTATAATACAAACACTTTAATGATTTTCATGTGTACTTCTCTCATGCATTAATTGTCTTTGTAAAGTTATTCCTAAGGGAGTTCACATCAGTTTGGTATATTTGGATTCATCAGGGATTCTGTCTTCTTCCATGAGTGTGGATAATTTCACTCATTTCTTCCTTATGCCTGGTTTTCTTCAAGAGCATACGGTTAGGATCCATATTTATGAATGCAAGCAGTGAGAAGGGTGACAGAGATTCATGACAACAGGTAGCAACTGAGTTCTACATTTGTGTGGTCCTGATAACTCTTCTGAGTTTGTGATTACAAATCTATGTTTCAACTCTAGCACTGAGGTTGAGTGTTCCTAGATGATAACTCAGAGGACACAGTAACTCATTGTCAGCTCAACCATGCTTTTAAGTGAATTGACCTAGGTAGTGATTAGGAGCTCATGGTAACAAGTCCTGGACAGGAACCATAGCAACAAAGTGTGCAAAACTCACATGATTTGTGTTTACATTCAGGTGGCAGTCACAGGTCAATGCCAAGCATATTTGTGTAACTTGTGCTATGATGTTTTGAGTATTTTTAAAGCTTATGATTCCTATTTGGTTGAGCCAGGCTTCAAAGAAAGGTTTAAGTTTGTGGGTTCCAGTGGACCAAAATTCAAGCAGATCTAAGCTATGACCAGAAGATTGAGTTCTCCTATTTGGCAGCACCTGGGAGTCCTGTTTGGTTAGGTCTATAGGACAGTCACGTAAGTGCAGTCTCAGGTTTTCAGCAGCAACTCTGTCACATTATAACAGGCAAGAGGGTCTTCAGTAAATCTCTGGAGTTATGCATTATGATGAAGTAGTCCTGAATGGAGAGTCCAGGATCAAAGCTTTAGCCTCCACTAAAGCTTTGATTGCGAAGATCAGAGCAGTTACTAGGAAGTAGTGAAGGAGCTACTTTCATATGGGACTAGGACCTCAGTCAATAAGCTCAACCTCAAGGGTTGTCAGGAGGCACAATAGGCATTGAGGTCCCCCCTTGTTCCCAGTACCTGCTTTTTTTTTTGAGGCATGCATGGTGCTTTCTGACTGTATATTACAGCTTACTTGATGTCACGTATAGATTGGTAAGATTTTTGTCTACTGGGTGTAAGCAAGAATGGTGTCACTCAGTTTAATCTAACTCAGTTATTTGCTGTGAATTGATGGGCTTGTTCTCACACATTTATTCCCAAGGACTTCTATAAAGAGATTGGAATTCAATATGGATTAGGCCTATAAAGTTACAAGAGGAGATCATCTAGTTTGTGCTTATTGGTGACTCTAACCCCTCATTATACTCTATAGCTTCTTGTTTATGTAGGATGAAAAAGTAGTATTAGAGTACTAGGATACTTGGAATTTAGCATAACCCCTTCCTGATTTCCATTTTAAAGATCTGTACTTACAAATTTCTTCTTTATTTACATCTGTTTCTCCACAGGTGATAGTTTTAAGTGAGATCTTTTCTTAGAAAGAAAATTCCTTTGGCTCCATGAACTTATGGTGCTCTCCTGTCGCATCTGTGATAACTTTGTTTATTGATACTTCAAGCCAACTTATCAAAAGCATATTATCCACTTGTAGGAAGGTTTCTAAAGAATACACATCAACATTATCATGAATGAGATACATAGAACATGGCATAGGACAAAGATTTCTAAACGTTTTTCAGGAACCAAATTCTCAAATTTTAGTTGTTCACTAATCAAAAATTCAAGATGAAAACTTTTAATTATTTCTATAGACATGTTAATTATTTTAATTTAATTATTGTTTAATTATTTCTATAGATAGCAGTTGTGTGTACCTAGGTCAAGAAGTCAACATGATGAATGATCTAAAACCTGAGCTGCGCAGGAGGAAGAGAGAGCGGCATCGAATGCCTTCAAAAACATTGAAGAGGGGCTGGAGGCGATAGTCCAGCGGGTAGGGCGTTTGCCTTGCACGTGGCCAGCCCATGCCAGCCCGGGTTGGATCCCCAGCATCCCAGGAGTGATTCCTGAGTGCAGAGCCAGGAGAAACCCCTGAGCATTGCCGGGTATGACCCAAAAAAGCAAAAAAAAAAAAAAAAAAGGAGAAGAAATAGTGGAAAAAAACAAAGAACCTCCAGCTCCAGGCACATCTCTTCGACTCCACCATTCTCCCTGCATTAACATATGCCTCAGAGACCTGGGCCCTATGAAAGCAGGATGAGAACGCTATTCGGGTCTCCCAAAGAGGAATCGAAAGAGCTATGCTTGGAATATCACGCCTCACTCAAGTGAGGAAGGAATCGGAGCTCCGACCTCCATCGCTGTTCCAGAGTCAGGGATGCTGTCTCCTTTGCCAAGGTGTTGAAAATCAGATGCGCTGGACAGCGTAATGCGATTTGGAAAGACCACTGGACTAGAGCCGTAACCGACTGGATCCCATGGAATGTCAAAAGATTACATGGCCTCCCTCCTACAAGATGGTCAGATCTCTTCGTCAAGACCCTGAAGGAACGGTTTGAGGCTCTTCAGTATTCCTGAAGCAACCAAATGCCATTGGGCTACACTGGCACTTGATAGGGTCAAATGGAGATGGTACTGGCGCCCACTGGAGCAAATCGACGAATAACGGGATGTCAAGTGATCAAGTGATAGACATGTTAAATTTGATATGAAATCAAAGAAATAAAAGAATTGTCAGGATTGTTGAGAATTTTTATAAAATTATTTCACAAAATCCTGGCTACCTTTGTAATAATGCCCCTCCAAAAATAATGTTTTCTCAAAATTTATGTTTAGTTCAATAAGTAATATTATAATGGAATATCAATACTAAATATTATTTATCTTATTATTCTTTTATTTTTTTCACTTTTTGGGGGTTACTTCTGGCTCTATACTCAGGAACTACTCCTGGTGGTGGTCAGGGGACCATATGGGTTGCCAGGGATTGAACCTTGATCAGCTGCATGCAAGGCATATGCCCTATTGACTGTATTATCACTCCGGTCCTAATACAATTTATTTTATTGATATAGTATTAAATTATACTTGTTCAAGGTATAATTGCATAAGTATCAATAATATCTTTATATTAATTACACAATTAAAAGTGCAATTTTATTCCTCTAATTTTTATTTTAATTCGATTATGAGAAGTTAATAAGTTGAAACGATAATAACATATGTATGATTTTATCTTACAAAATATCCAAAACTTCTCTTATACAATTTACTTAATTAACAATGTATTTATTCATGTGCATATATTAGCTATGGTTACATTTTTCTCGCATTTTTCTCTTTATATAATAGACTTTTATTATAAACCATTTTATTCTAGACATGGTTACCTAAGCTTATTAAGCTGAATTATTTATGCAACCAGCAATATAAATTTGAATATTTATTTCCTATCTCTTTCTCCTTAACAGTGACAAATGAAGACTTTATTTCCAGGAGATTTCATGTAAATGTATTCCTTGATTAAAGTGTTTTTTTTTTGCAGAGTCCACAATCAGACAGAGGTTACAGTTGCAATTATCAGTCACCTATGGGTTAGTTCACACTGAGACTCAGATTTCAAAGATTCTAGTGTATTACCAGTGCTTGAGGTTCTCCAGAAAAATTGGTGACTTTCCTGCTTCCAATTTTAGCATCATTTCTGTTTACAGATGAATGCAGGGAATCATGTACTCACTGATAATTATGGTTATTACTTTTCTGCCTACCACAATTTAATGTGAATTATAACAGGGCTTCTTAAACTTAAAAAAATTCACTCAATACCTTTCCCCTCATGGGCATTTAAGCATTTAAAATAGGCATACAAGTTTAAAATGTACTGACAATAAACTATAAAAAAATTAATTTTAAAGATTTTAAAAGTTACATAACTCCATATGGAGTCCTGACCTACAGTTTACAAAGTTAGGGATTATACTACTATTCTTTTTATAAGAAGGAATCTGATTCCTCATTTCTGATTCCAGATTTCAGTTCAGTCCACTGTTTTATTTGCTGCTCAGGTCCAAAGAATAGTCAGAATATTTAGGAAATATTTCTTAGAAAAAAAAATATATATATATATTACTAGATAGTTTCAATGAATATTTGTTAATTCAAAAGTCAGTTGCCAACAATTATCTGCTCTTTACATAGCTCCTTTTTCATCCAGGTGATGGAGGAGGGCAGGAGAGGACAAAGGAAAAGTAGAGAGAGTGGTTGATGGAATGGAGGTCAGGAAGTGAGAGAAAAAGGTGATTATAGGTAGATTATAATCCTTATCAATCTCTTTAATATTTCTACAAATTGGTCTCAGAGGGAAAATAAAATTGAATCATTGTCTTCATTCTGCTATGTAACCTTGAGGAAGCAAGTTAATGCTCGTAGTCCTACATTTATTCTAAAATTGCAAGGAAGTTTGCTATTCAAAACATGTTTTTGAAGTACAAAGAATATTTATAAAACAAGTAGAAGATTCATTGTACAAAATAAAGTTAAGTTCATGTAAATGCCTAGCTATTATATCTAAAAATAATTATGTTTATAATATGGCAATTTCTTCCTAGTCTGAAGTGCCTCATATTTATCAGATAGAAGAATTCCTCTTTGTAGGGATTACTATTATCTCTGTGTTCAGAGATTACTCCTGGCAATACTCAGGGAATCATATGTGGTTCAAGGATCCAAACCAGGGTTGACCAAAAGCCAAGTAAATTTCTAACATCTGTACTATCTCTCTTTCCACATACAGTTTCTTTAATCTAGAGTAAATCAGAAAAGGTAAGACAAAAATATACTTGTTTTTGGTTTTGTGCCATATCTGGTGATTCTTAGGGACTAATCCCAGATATGTGCTCATGATATGTGATACTAAGAATTTTATGAGAATCAACTGGAAGCAAAGTAAAAAGCTTAATCCCTGAATATCTCTCAAGCCCAGAAAAAAAAATTTACCTATAGGACTTGGTACTATTAATAATAATAATAATAGCAATAATAATGATAATTAACTATATACTAGAATCATGCTATATGTTCTTGTTATAATTGAAGACATGGTCAAATTAATTGTAGCAATAAATTTGAAACTTTTAATTTGGACTCAATTCTGTTCATTTTTGTTCACAATTCAGTGCTATGAAAAAAATAAAATAATACCACATAATTTGGTAATGTCAAAGAATAGTGGAGTTTAAACACGAAACTATTTGATATAATTTTCCTCTTTATTTTAAGTAACAATAAGGAGGATTTTAAAGATGCCATAATAAATTTAATACAATAAAATTTGTATCTGAACT
Organism: Cryptotis parvus; assembly: GCA_021461705.1. Classification (NCBI taxonomy): domain Eukaryota; kingdom Metazoa; phylum Chordata; class Mammalia; order Eulipotyphla; family Soricidae; genus Cryptotis; species Cryptotis parvus. The sequence continues at coordinate 2,382 of JAJIBD010009018.1, read as the reverse complement.
CAATTCATATTTTACAGATATTTGTCTTTGGAGAATTTGTATAAATAGTTATGATCTATCATATCAACCTTTAAAGCTGTCCAGCAGAAATGAAATATGGTGGTACCAACCTCTTACAGTGGAATGATGCAGTTGTCATTTGGACTATAAAGTAACTTTTGGTTTTCTCAAATCCAACTTGATTTACTGGTTTAATGTTTGATTTTCTTCTCTGTCAGATAAAAACTACAGCACACATTGATGAATGTACTTCCAAGTTCTGTAAAAATTGGAGTGTCAGATTTTGCTATAGTTGCCCTCAAGATAAATAACCAGATATTTATATACTTAGACATATCAAATAAATTTTCATTTCAAATGAAAATTTTCAATTCACTAGTGGTTAGAACTGATATGTTAAAAAATTCTCCAGGAGCCAATATACTCTTCATAGAAATACTAAATTCTGATAAACTCTTTCTTCCTTACCATGTATTTTTATAAATTTATACCATAGATGTGGCAAGCAAACTTCACACTTACAATGTTATAGAAAAAATCTTTTAAACTTTAAAAAAGTTGACAATAATATTATAAATGGATGGAATACAAGTAGTAGTATAATTATCTGAGTATTGGGAACACTAGTTATTAATAATTCTCTCAGGTACATCATTATAGAATGTATTTTCTTTTTATTATGTTCTAGTAAAGCTAGATGTTCTAGAAACGTTCTAGCAAAGTTAATCCTATAAATAAAACACTAATATTTATTGTTTTAAATTGCTTAGAAGTAGATGCAAAATTTATTTAAATATTGACTTTTTATAGCATTTTCTTTATCTATTACAAGTTTATTGTTTTCAGAATCTGAAGAAATTCTTAATGTTCTTTTATTACACCATTGGTAATAATAAAACTAACACATGTGAATGCAGGTAGGGAGTGCTTTCTAAATCATAAAAGTCACTGAGTTGTGTTAGTGTATATAATACTAAGGTTTCCATTTTAAACTAATGTATATTCAAACTCCTTGTAGAAAAAAAAGCAGTATGACAGAAAAATGATCAAAATAGTTACTAAGAACTCTGTTCTCAAGTTTTAAGTACTCCTACAAATTTACTAAAATAACAAGATGATTAGATGAGAATCTACAACATGAAATGAAAATTATATACATTTAATTTGGCAGTGATTTTAGTATAATTATTAACAAAGTCTACTAGCAATGTTTCATGTGATTTTAATATCACTTGTGCCATTTTAAGAAATTACTGAAAAATTTAGCCACTGTATCTTCTTAGATAATTTTGTGTTATGCTTCATTTGTCTTTACATGATTTTGAAGCCTCACCATTATCTTTTTAGATATTTTTCATTGGCTGACTGAAAATTACAGTACTACAAAGTTATTCAGGATTGGGTTCAGGCATACAGTTCAACACCAGTTCCTTAACTAGTGCCCACTGCCCTTCATCGATACTCCCAGTTTCACTCACATCCCACTGCCTGCCTCCAATGGCAGGTACTTTCCCTTTCCTTTCTCCCCCACCCCATTTCCCCCTTGTAGGTGCTGTGGTTTTCTATACTGCTCTGATAGGGTATCATGCTATCACTTTATTGCATTTCAGCACCTAGTACTATAAAGAAAGAAAGGAAGGAAGGAAGGAAGGAAGGAAGGAAGGAAGGAAGGAAGGAAGGAAGGAAGGAAGGAAGGAAGGAAGGGAAGGAAGGAAGGAAGGAAGGAAGGAAGGAAGGAAGGAAGGAAGGAAGGAAGGAAGGGAAGAGAGAGAGAGAGAGAAAGGAAGGAAGGAAGGAAGGAAGGAAGGAAGGAAGGAAGGAAGGAAGGAAGGGAAGGAAGGAAGGAAGGAAGGAAGGAAGGAAGGAAGAAAAAAAGAAAGAAAGAAGAAAGAAAAAGAAAGAAAGAAAGAAAGAAAGAAAGAAAGAAAGAAAGAAAGAAAGAAAGAAAGAAAGAAAGAAAGAAAGAAAGAAAGAAAAGAAAGAAAGAAAGAAAGAAAGAAAGAAAGAAAGAAAGAAAAAGAAAGAAAGAAAGAAAGAAAGAGAGAGAAAGAGAGAGAGAAAGGAAAGAAAAGACAGGCAGGAAGACATACAGACAGACAGGCAGACAGACAGACAGACAGAAAGACAGAGACAGAAAGACAGGCAGACAGAAAGACAGGCAGACAGGCAGAAAGACAGAGACAGACAGACAGACAAAAAGACAGAGAGTCAGAAAGATAGAGACAGAGAGTCAGAAAGACAGAGAGACAGAATGACAGAGAGAAAGAAAGACGGAGAGAAAGAAAGAAAGAAAGAAAGAAAGAAAGAAAGAAAGAAAGAAAAGAAAGAAAGAAAGAAAGAAAGAAAGAAAGAAAGAAAGAAAGAAAGAAAGAAAGAAAGAAA
>JAJIBD010009017.1:0-27999 GCA_021461705.1 Cryptotis parvus | reverse complement strand
ACCTCCTTGCCTGCAGCTAACCCTGTTTAATTTTCTGTACCACATCTGGTCTCCTGGCATCAGCAGGAGTGACCCCAGAGCACAGAGCCAGAAGCAGCCCTGAGCACTGCCAGGTGTGGCCAAATGTGGCTGTAAGAACCCACCTCACCCCTAGATTCACAGGGAGACAGGGCTGGCGCCTGACCCAGTGTGGATGCTCTGGGTGAGAAAGCCCAAAGCCTCCAGAGGACCCCCACTGGCTTGACAGCAACAGAGGCCTTCCAAAAGCACTGGCTAAGAGAGGCGGAGAGAGCCGGGTACAGCTGGCACAGGCACAATTCCAGTGCATGGCGCCTGAGTAAAAGACTTTTCCATTTCTCCGACTGACACCCATGCATCAGAGCAGAAGGCGACGGTCCATCGATCCAGGGGCATTTGGCAAACCCGTTTTCCAGCCCGGAGTGCAGTGGGGGCGATCCAGGGGCAGGGCAGGGGAGGGGCTTAAACTGAAGGTCGCCACTGAACGAGGGGAAGCTTTTTATAGCTGTGAAGGCAGCAAAGCTGTCACTCGGTGTCACAGCAGCCGGGGAGGGCAAGAGGAAGAGACTAGAAGCCGTGGTCTAGCGGCGGCCAGGACTTGCCTCTGTGTGTCCTCATGCTAATCAGGCCGCTCAATCCTGACGACCAGCGAGCAGCACCTCTGCCCCGAGCACTGGCAGAGAGCATCTGACCCTCGAACTCCCAGGCGGGACTTAGCACCCTAAGGAAGACACTCCTTCGAGTCTTCTGAGCTCGCTCCCAGTTCTGTCCGTGCCTGTCCCTTCCGAGAGGCTGAAGTCTACAGAGTTCAGTGGTCACACCACTAGAGGCTTGGCTATCTAAAGTAGCAAAACCACAACTTTTATAAAAAACTAAAACTATCAGAATGACCCATCAAATAAGGGTTCCATGTAGTAAAAGCATTTGCGATACCCAAAATTGCTTAAATACGTAAGGCTCTTAAGTCTTAATCTATGTCCAAAACAGCCTAAGGAGACGAAGAGTGCCCGAGTCAGGCCGGTCCACCCCCCAGCACCACCTAAGGTCCCCCCAGCCTGCCAGGAATAATCCCTGAGCACTGCTGGGAGTGGGTCAAGCCACACCCCTGCAACATCCTGCTAAAGGACAGACTTTCTTTTACATTCAACAGGCATTCCATTTCCAAAGAGGCCGAGGATGAACCAAACCAAAGCCCCCTGAAAGAAAAAAAGAAAACACCACTATCTTCCTAAATCAGAGCAATTCCATTAATGAAAAGGCTTACCAAAATAAACAGCAAGCGTGTCTTGCTAAGCTATTTTCTAGGAATAATAAATCATGATTAAAGCACTCTGCCACACGACAACTGCTGGGACAAACAATATTAAGAGTCTGGGTTCATGTTACTGGTTAAGCAGACTGGAGCCCCACTGCCCTAACAAATTCCAACAGGAACTTTGTTTTAATAAAAGTATTTTTTGGGGGGAGGCACACCCAGCTGTGGCCAGGATCTGTTCCTACCCAGGAGACACTCTCCAGGGCTCGGGAGACCATTTGGGGTACAGGGCTCGAACCCCGTGACCACATGCCAGGTAAGTGCCCTAACTCAAGTCCTGAAAATATCTCATACATCGCATGTTTCCAGAAAGGACCCAGCACAACACACTGTCACATCACGGCTACCCAACATCTCTGCTGAGAGCACTTTCGGGCATCACATCAATACATGCTGAAGTGCTCTTTGCGCCGGTCCAAGGTCCCCCACGCAGCCCCAGTGCAGTACTCGCGGGAGGGGACCAGAGGCCCCGGAGGGATCCTGAGCGCAGAGCAGGAGTAAACCTTGGGTTTCACCAGCGAGCTTCCAAAACAAAATCAAAAAGGAATCAACAGCGAACACATTGGTCTTTAAAAGCATATCTTAGTGCAGATCTGAAGCAAGATCTTACAACTGACAAAGTTTCAGAAGACAAGTGTGCACAGGCTGCCGGGTGCAACGAGGCTGGGAGCCTCCTCAGGGGGCTAGAGAGCACCTGAAAACGCTGCACCTTGCAGCCGGAACCACCACCACACCCGAGCTCCTGCATGCCCCTCTGAGACGTTTTCTTCCCAATGCTTACAGGAGATACCCAAGCAAGAACAACTACTCAGTATCTAGCAATGTTTCCAAGCCTGGAATTATGCTAGTAACTTACTTCATACATTTCATTCTGGGCTACAAATTATCCATCGAAAGAGCTGGATCTATTATAGTCTAGCTCTAAGAACTTCCTAAGGCGTCAACAAGAGTTTTGGTGGTTTGTTTTATTTTTAAGCTGCAGTGCTTTCAAAACACAAAAGTCCCTGACAAAAATGTTTGCATCTTTCCCAGGCGTCTTCAATAGCTTCTCCTGAGGTCTGGAGATAGAGTACACTGGAGAGGCAGGGTTCTTGCCTGTACACACACACAGCCCACCTAGGTTCAATCCCTGGCACCCCACATGCCCCCCAAGCTCTGAGCTCAAGCCAGGAGTAAAGCCTGAGCAGAACCAGTGTGGCCCCCAAAACTTTTTTAAAAGCAGATCCTGGGGCCAGAGCGATAGCCCAGCGGGTAGGGCATTTGCCTTGCACGCAGCCGGCCCATGCCGGCCCGGTTCGATCCCCGGCATCCCATATGGTCCCCCCGAGCACCACCAGGAGTAATTTCTGAGTGCAGAGCCAGGAGAAATCCCTGAGCATTGCCGGGCAAAAAAAAAAAAAAAAATAAAAAATAAATAAAAGCAGATCCTTTATGTTAAGGACAAGAACGGACCAGTCCCAGGAGACCTGTGGCAGCAAAGCCTGATCCCTGGTCCTTGGAGCCATGGCTCTGGCCCCGAGGAGACTCTTAAGAAAACCCCACCCTCTTAACGTCCTTAAACACGACTAAGACGGTGCTTCCATGGCGCGAACTCCACGCGGCTTCCCGACAACTAACTGTGGACCCCCGGCCGCACCGTCCCTCCCAGACTGGCCGAGCGCGCTTACGCAGCGCCCCTGAGCGTTCTGCAGCCCGGCTGCTAAAACCGGAAAACGCAAAGATACAAACCTGCTACTTTGCCCCTCCTCCAAAGCAACAAATTAGTAAAACTACTAATTAACAAGCTAGAGTACGACATGAAACAGTTTCACAGGTATACAGCCACACTTCTCTAACGTAAGGAAAGTGATGCACAGCGCACAATCCCAGGCGGTCCCTCTCCCGGCCGAACACCGCGCGCTCCGCAGTAGAAACTTGGGGTCACCCGACAGCGGTTTCGGTACCGTCAAAAACGCTCGCGCTCTCCCACACGCAAACGGTGTCGCTTACACACAGAACCAGATAAAAGGTAATTGCTACGGGACGACTGGGCCACGCAGCGTGGCAACGAAGCGTCTGGAGAAAGCACTGGGGAAACGATGAAAGTGCGCGTAGGAAAATGGGCATTTTAGCCATGTTAGCCACAGTCAGTCAGGAAGAGTCTGACTGGTTGAAAGCGGCTCTTGGGCTCGAGCGAGAACTTGACAAGAGAGTTTCTCTCTGGGTTTGCTCTGGGTAGCGCGAAACTTCCACGCCTGGAGTCTGAATAGGGCTGATGCGCGCGAGGACCCCAGCAAGCTGATGGGGAAAGCCCGAAGATTTAAAAGACAAAGGCAGAAACCTGGTCGTGCACTATTTGTTCCCGTCATTCAGGACCCGGGAAATAAGATTTGCTCGTTAGAAAACGAATTCACATAGGGCAGCGACTTCATTAAAGCGAGGAAAATCGTGTTAGGGCACACAGGGGCGCGGAGCGCAGCCCGATCGATCGGCCCGACCGCCCGGTGCCCGGGAAGGGAGAACCCGAGCGCGAAGCAGCGGCACTGACTGGCCCCTGCGGCCGGCCGACCTCCCAGAACCAGCAGGTCACCGTCCAGACCCCGGACCAGCAGGTCACCGTCCCGATGCGCGCGACAGGAGGACACGTCGGACACCCCGACGGGGCCGCTTTTGGCCCGACACCCCTTTTATCCCCGTCCATGGTCCGTCCAAGAGCCCGCGAAGACCCCACAGGGCCCGGCCCCGCAGCCCCGACACCGGCCAGTCCCGCGTCCCACATGCGTGACCTTGGACCAGCCGCTGGCCCCCTCGCCCAGCTTCGCGGGCACCGCGATGCCACAACGGGGCCACCTGCCCACGGCGGGAGCCTCCGAGCCCCCAAAGCGAAAGCGCAGCCCGAGAGGCGGAGAAGGCGCAGCCCCGGGGCACCCCCCACAGTCGCGCCCCTCGGCCCCGCGCCGTCCGCCGGAGTCCCCGGGGCGTCCCGCACAGGGGCGCGACGCTCCTGGGGCTGGGGGCGCCCCCGAGAGGCTCTGGGCCGGTCGGCGCCGGGAACCCGGGTGTGGAGACAATAACGCGGCCCCGGACCGGGACGCCGCCCCCCTCCCGCCGGCCGCAGCCCGCGCGCGCAGGTGAGCCCCGCCGCGGCCTCGTCCAGGTGCAGCGCGCGGACCCGCCCGACGCGCCGGCCAGGAGGGGACGCGGCGGCGCCGCCCCGGGACCCCTTGAGACCCCAAGACCCGGGGACCCTGCCAGCCCCGCGCCCCGCGCCCCGCACTCACCAGCGCCCGCCGGCCGGCCCTCGGCGGACGCGCGGCCGCCTCCCTGCTCGCCGCCACCGGCGAGGCGCTCCGCAGCCGGCTCCGCCCACCCCCGCCCCGGCGCGGCCGCGCTCCACACGCCCGACTTCCCTCCGGTCGCCGGCCCGGAGCCCCCGCGCCGCCGCGGCCCCGGCTCGCACAGGCACCGGAGCCACCGGAGCTGCGCCCGCGACGGCCCGCCCGCACACTGCGCACGCGTGCCCGCGCCGCCACGGCCCCCAGACGGCGGCCGAGATTCCGGAGCGGGCACTCCCAGCGCGCGAGACTACAAGTCCGGCAGGCCCCGCGCGGGTGCCGGCGGCGTGGCGGGGCGGGGCCCGGCCGCTTCCTGGTTTCTGGCTCGGCGGCCTCGGGCGTGGAGGGAGGGCCGCGCGCGGAGCCCTGGGCCCCTGCGCCGCGGTGCAGCCTGGGAGTGGTAGTTTTTCAGGACCACAGAGCTGGGCTCGGCGGGGAGCTCCGGGTTCTCTGATGTCATCGCCGCCCAGAGCTTCGAGGCACGGGGATCTTTAAAAATAGACTTCGTTTGCAGATGATTTGTTTGCAAGCCGCCGCGCCGACGGTCGAGGAAGCTTGAATTCTCAGGCTGCTGAAGAACCTGGAGCAAAATGTACAGCGCCCAGTTCCGCGCTCAGAACCTTCTCTCGCGCTAGAACTGCAACTCCACCTCCCGCTTACAGATGTTAATAGGAAGGACAGTGGGATAAGAAAAGTTGTGAGCAAGGCTAGTTTAAGTGCTTTCAGGGGTGAGCCTCATTTCCTTGGCCGTATAATGGCAGAATGGGCTTGTCCTTGCCACCCTTTCTAAACTGACCCCACAAGGCTCTTGTTTCGGGGTCATTTAGGTTTGGATTTTTGGGTCTTGCCTGGCAGTGCTCAGAGACTACTTCTGGCAGAAATGTGCATTCTCGTGTGTGTGTGTGTGTGTGTGTGTGTGTGTGTGTGTTTTCAGAAAGAGTTTACGCCTTTGGCTAGCTCCTTGTATGTGCCAGTCCCGTTATAGACGAGCAGCATTTGTTCCTCAGAGACCACCAAGACTTTGCCTCGCCCGGCCTGCATTCTCTACCGAGACCCCCAAACAAGATCGTTGCCAACTTGAAGGTAGTAGAAAAGGAGCATCTGAAAAGCGTCGTGTGAGGCTTTCTGAGAAGTGCTGTCTGGGCTGACCCGGGAAGGATGGGGGGGTTATTTCTGCCTCGCGAGCGCTGGGAAGAATTCTGTGCCTTCCCGGGCATGGCACAGGCTGGGCTCTCAGTAAATATTTGTTCCGTTTCTGTCCTTCTTCCTTTCCGTGCCCTCCCACAGCCTGAGATCACATCCTTCCCCCTTCAAAATCTTTATCAGCACCTTCAAAACATCCTTCCTGTGGGAAGATGTACAGGACACAAATCAGTGTCCAGCGGGAGAACAAGCTGTCCCCCTGCTAACCAGGTCTTTGCTCTGCGCCTGGTGTCTGGGTGGGGCCCTGGGACCCCTGGCTGCTCAGAATGGCTTAGGAGCCCAGGGTTGGGGGCCAGGGAGATAAGTCAGGGCTGAGGCACTTGCCTTTGACAGACAACCTGATCCATTGCCTGCACCCCCTTATGGTCCCCTGAGCACCACCAGAAGTGGTCCCGGAGCACAGAGCCAGGAGTAAACCCTGAACACAGCGGGTGTGGCCCAACCTCACCCCCTACACCAACTCCTCCCCGAGGAGGTGGGTACCCCAGTGCCCGCACCCCACCAAGTCTGGCTTTTAGCCCCGTCTCCTCACTGGCTTCTGCATAAAGCACATGAATCAGATGTGGGCCTGGAGAGACTCAGCGGGCAGGCGCCACCTTGCATGCAGCCAGCCCAGATTTGATCCCCACCACCCCATATTGTCACCTGAGCACCACCAGGAGGGGTCCCTGAGCTTAGAGCCAGGAAAGGCCCTGGACACTGCAGGTGACCCAAAGAAACAAAGAAAGAAAATCAGGTGGGTGCTTGTGTAGGCTCAGCTGTTCTCTGAGTCAGAGTCTGGGCAGAACTCAGCTGACCAGTAGAGTCTTACCTGGGTGACCTCGGGCAGTGGCCACTGCTTTTCTCCCTTGAGGGCCTCCATGGCTCACCGGCGGGTATCTGAGGACCAGGAACTGGCACGGGCTGAAAGAGCTGCAAGCTCTGTAGCTGCCTGTGTCTGGGCTCTCTAACTGCTCCTCCTCCAGGCGTTATTAGCAGCGTTCCTGGCTGAGGGAAATCCTCACTGGGTAACCTCATTCTGCCTCTCTGGGGAGGTGGAGGGGGTGAGCCTCATTTCCTTGACCGTGTAATGGCAGAATGGGCTTGTCCTTGCCACCCTTTCTAAACTGACCCCATGGGGAGGACTGGCTCCTGTTTTGGTTTAGGCTTGGATTTTGGGTCTTGCCTGGAGGTGCTCAGAGACTACTCTGGCTCAGGACTCAGGGCTGTGATGCAGCCCAGCGGCCTTCCTCGTGCAAAGGGACTTCCTGCCCCTGAGCCGTGGTCTCAGCCCTGTTTAGTTTTGTCACTGGAGATATGGAGAACATTTAAAAAATAGGGAAATTCTACATTTTCTTTTTTTCTTTTTATTTTTTATTTTTCTCCTTTTTTATTGAAACATCGTGATTTGCAAAGTAAAAAAGGCTTTTGTAATACTGTTGATAGAAAGTTTATCCTTCAACACCACTCCCACCACCAAAGACCCATTTCCCACCCACCCCAGTCCCCATGCCTGCTCCCTCAGCTGGCACTGACCGTATTGACCATTAAAGCACAAACATGGCAATGTTATTCATGAATCCGTTTTCTTCCCTTTTGTTGGCTATGGGAGATCTGGCCAAATTCTGTTCTTGTATTTACTTTCTGAGTTTCTAGAATGTGGGTGGTTCCATGTTGGAGGACAGGTTTAGCTCTTCTGGGAGTTTTGTTGTTTTGCCCACTCCCAGCTTAATCTATTTAAGCCAAGGTTCATTCTAATGAGACCTCTCTTCTATGTAAACACTGCTAGAGGGTGTGGCAGTTACAGAAGTCACCTTGATTAAATAACTTCTGACTTATACATCTACTAAGACTTCTATGTTTTCTAGATTGGGCACAGCTCCTCTTTATACCCACTGCACCCAGCGTGGGACAGTTAGAATTTACCAGGAGACTACCATCCTGGCTGCGCTGAGACTATAGGAAGACTATAGGAAGGATCATACTAGTTTGCTCTAAGCAGGCGAGTGTGACCCTTTCAGTACACGAGAACAAGAAACTCAGAATCTGTCGGGAGCTCCGCTGGGGTCCCCGACAGTGCCGGGAAGCGAAGTTCCCTACTACCTCCAAGCCAGCGAGGAATGGATGAAAACTCAGGAATCCGATGCAGTTTTAAAAGGCTTTACTTATCACAGTTTCAGGCATACAAGTCAGCAATAGGAAAAACCCTGTGCTTAGGATTCCCAGCTAGAACCCCAGACACGTGTAGGCCAAGATGGCGGCCACCATGTGTTAAGACCCTGTAAAAGGAGAAGAAGACAAGACTCCCAAGAAGGGTGAGAGCTCACAAAGAGAGAGCCCAAAAAGAGAGAGAACGAGAGAGGAAGCAGGGTAGTATTATACCCCTGCAACTCAGACCTTCCTCCCACTGTTATGGAAGCAGGGAGGGTCAAATGCCCTTAGGGTAATCTCCTCCCAGCACCTCACCTAGGTCCTTTTTATATGCTAATGTTTTGAGCCAAGATCTGCCTGGAAATGCCTTTATAGGGTAGAGAAGGGGGTTTCTGAGATGGCATGTCTCTGTACCAAAAGACTAATACTAATGCCAGTTAAATATTTCTCCAAGCCTTCAAAAAATCTCTTCTACTTCATGGTAGTTTTGTATTTTAGTTGCCTTTGAGTATATCAGGGAGCCATGCTTGTTTGCTTGGAGGCAAACAGCATTTCTCTCTGGTCTAATTACTTAGGATCCTACGTGGCCAGGCAAATATGCTGGTAAGATCTAGCTAGTCCCACGATGATTGTGGTAGCATGGGAGAATATTTATACCAGGTAGTACAGCATACATGGTCAGATAAACTGCCATATTTAGACTACCCCCTTATCTATGAAGTGATTTGCAGGCGGCAATTCAGAGCAGATGCAGCGGCCCTTAGAGGAGTCCTGCAACAAGAATCACCCTGGTGCAGATAATCATAAGAAGGACCTTGTGGGTACCATCTAGATTACATGAAGCTCATGAAATTAATATGTATTACTTTATACCAGCCCCTCTCTCCAGTGTTTTACATAAGAGATACTCTTGGTAGAAAGGATTAGACCTTGGCATAACCTTTGTTTATACCTGCAATAGGGTGTGGCACTACACTCTGTTTAGAGTTCTTTGTTGACATGACCCTCCCGGTTGGGTTACTTTGGTGTATATAAGGGGACTGACTTGAGGCCCCTTCACTTTTACCTTTTGGGCCTTTTAGCTTTTGGCTTTTGGCTCCTGTGGCTTTTTGGCTCCTCAGCCTTGCGGCTTTTGGCTTTTGGCTTTTTACTCTTTGGCCTTTTGCTCCTTCTTCTGGGTAGGACTCAGCTCGGGTGAGATCCCTCTCTCTTTGGTGGGAGACTTAGGCTCTTTTGTATGGTCTAAGTTCGGACCAGAGCTAGAGTTTGTTCATTATATTAGATTGCTGTGGAAGAGCTTTTGTACTATTAAAAGCCCTTTTGGAACTGCACCAGACTGCGTGAGTTTTCATCTGTCCTCCCGGCTTCCTCGGAGGTAGAAGAGAACCTCTGTTCCGACACTGTCAGGGACCCCGCGGCGCTTCCCCGGACAGTGGCTGCAAAACTGGGGGAGAGTGGGGATGACAGCTCTCCCCCCCACCCCCTGTGTGTCCGAATCTCTGCATGATAAGCGATAGCCCAGAGGCAGTTTGTGGGCTGGTCCACCAGGTCTTCCAGATGGGTCAGAGAGAGGGAAGGGGGACCCCAACTCCATCTCCACAAGTGCCCGGTGATTTTTCCCACTGAGAACTGCCTCCCTGGGCTTGAAATTGGCTTCTCTCTTGGGGTGGGCGCTGATGAGCTGTGGAGTCTGGAGTTGAAACTGGCTGTGATTATGGCGAACGAGTTTCCTCTGGCTGCTTCCAAGGCCCTGCTGAGGTGGTGGGCCGGGGAAATATCACGTTATAATCCATGCCACCAGCCTATGTCTGCAGACATTTGGGCTTTCCTTCCTGAGCGAAACTAGCCAGGACCGTCTCCAGCCTGGCAATTCTAGAAGTTTCTAGATGGAGTATTTAGGATACACTTAAACTAAAAAAATGGATGTCTTGGGCTGGAGCAATAGCACAGCAGGGAGGGTGTTTGCCTTGCCCACAGCCCACCCAGGTTTGATTCCGGCATCCTATATGGTCCCCCAAGTACCGCCAGGAGTAATTCCTGAGTGCAGAGCCAGGAGTAATCCCTGAGCATCGCTGGGTGTGACCCAAAAAAGAAACAAAAAATCTTATGGATCTGAAATCAGATTCAAATTTCCAATTTGACTTTTTTTTTTTTTGCTTTTTTTTTTTTTTTTGTTCACACCCGGCAATGCTCAGGGGTTTCTCCTGGCTCTCAGGAGAAACTGCACTCAGGAATTACTCCTGGCGGTGCTCGAGGGACCATATGGGGATACCGGGATCGAACCCAGGCCAGCATGGGCCGGCCGCATGCAAGGCAAACCCCTACCCGCTGGGCTATCGCTCCAGCCCCAATTTGATATATTGTGTTAGAGCTGAAAGCTGAGTCCAGAGGTTCTGTCCCTGGGACAGTCGCCGGCTCCTGCAGCACTGAGTCTCTCCCGATGGCTGTTATTGCCTGTCACCACTGTTTAGTAGTTCTCAAACTACTCTTCTGTTCCTTTGCCTAACAGGCCCGAGAGGCTTTTTTTTTTTGTTTGTTTTTGTTTTTTGTTTTTTTTGCCTTTTTGGGTAACACCCGGCAATGCTCAGGGGGTTACTCCTGGCTCTTTGCTCAGGAATTACTCCTGGTAGTGCTTGGGGGGACCATATGGGATGCTGGGGATCGAACAAAGATTGGCCGCATGCAAGGCAAACACCCTACCCGCTGTGCTGTTGCTCCGGCCCACCGAGAGGCTATTTGACTTTGAGAATCACATTTACAGTGAGGGGAGGCAGAAAAATTATTTCAGTGGTCCAGAGACACACAGATTTCATCCCTGAGTTGTTTGATAACCAGAACCTGCTCACAGCCTTTTTCTGGAAGGCCCAGGATCAGTGGAAGGAGGGAGGAGAGGGAGAGAGGGAGGGAGAGAGAGGAAGGGAGGAAGGAAGGAAGGAAGGAAGGAAGGAAGGAAGGAAGGAAGGAAGGAAGGAAGGAAGGAAGGAAGGAAGGAAGGAAGGAAGGAAGGAAGGAAGGAAGGAAGGAAGGAAGGAAGGAAGGAAGGAAGGAAGGAAGGAAGGAAGGAAGGAAGGAAGGAAGGAAGGAAGGAAGGAAGGAAGGAAGGAAGGAAGGAAGGAAGGAAGGAAGGAAAGGAAATGGAAGAAAGGAAGCAAGGGAGGAAGAAGGAAAAGAAAGAAAAGAAAAACCTGCGTTTCTCCAGCCTTTTGGACATGGCAAGGCTTATTATATAATAGTGCTTTTGGTGTTACTTAAAAAAAAAGTCTGTGGAATATTCCCTTGTTGAAATTACAGTCTGGGAGCAAACCCAGAACATTCAGGACCCAAAGGCAGCACTGAGGAATGCTGGAATATTCCATGGAGGCTTGTCAAGGAAAGGGAGAGCGAAGTGTGAGCTCTGAGGAGCAGCGAATCGCCTCTGACCAGCTGCGCCCTTATCATCGCTTTGTGTGTGTCGGGAGTTTTCTTCAAAACTAGTGTTTGAGTGCCCGAGAGAGCACCGCTGGGCAGGCACTGCTGCATGCGGCCAGTCTGGTTTAGTCCCAGCACCCAGATGGTCCCCCGAGCACCTCCAGGAGTGATGCCTGAGCACAGAGCCAGGACTGAGTCCAGGCACCTTCGGGTGTGGCCCCCAAAACAGGAAGAGCAGGTTGGTGCTTGAGCCCGTGCAGGGCCCTGGGTCCTCTGGGGAGCCTGCGGATAGGACTGGACGGTGGAGCATCTGCTTGGCCTTTGTGAGGGTCTCACTCCCATCCCCGCTACCCCAGAACCGATGGGCCTGAGACCCGGATCGAGCTTTCCTTCGGCCCCATGCCGCCGGCCCGCACTGGGCGCAGCACCGCCCTCTCACTGGCGCTGGGACCCTTATGAAGCGAGTGTCAACATCTCTCTGAGGCCACATTATGCCCCTCGGGACTTTTCATAGCTCCTCCTTGGCAATGATCACTTTCCCTTCCATCACTTTTTAAAAAAATAACTGCTGGGGGCAGTCACACCACAGATCCTGGGGCCTACTCCTGGCTCTGCGCCCAGGAATCACCCCAGCAGGGCTGGGGGAGCCACACGTGATGCGGGGATCAAACCAGGCCCAGCTGGGTGCCAGGCCGGCACCTTCACCCTCTGCCTCTCAACGGAGATTTTTTGTGAATTGATTTGTCTTCTGCAGGTTGGGCCAGGCAAGAGCTCAAAGGGCCAGAGCACAGACTGCGGGGTGGGAGGCCCAGGTTCCGCCCCCAGCACGGCCTAGGCCCCTGGCACTCAGGAATGATCCCCTGGGCTCTGGGCGGGAGCAGTCCCCAGCGCTGCTGGTGTGGCCCTAAAGCAAGCAAGCAGTCCTTCCGGGCCTCAGGCCCTCACAGGCTCAGTATCTGCCCTGCACCCTGTCACACCCTTGGAGCTGACAGCAGGAAGGATGGGGCTTCTTGGGGGTGCAGAGCGAAGCCACCCACATTGTAGATGGGATGCCAGGGTCCCCCTAGGGGCATTCTTGGGTCCCGAGGCTAATGCCTTCTTCCTTAGAGAGGGGCCCCTCATGGCACCCCGACTCTGGGGGTGGGGCGCACCAGCTAGTGTCCAGCAGCCTTGCCTAGTTCTGGGCTCAGGTACAACTAGACTGGCATTGTCCAGGGACCAATGGGGGGTGTCGGAGGCAGGTGGACAACGGGATGCAAGACAAGTGCCTTAACCCTTGACCTGTCTCTCTGGGCCAACCTTGACTGTTCTTTTGTTGCTGTTGTTGGCCACACCCAGTGGTGCCAGGGCTGGCTACTCCTGGCTCTGTGCTCGGGAATCACTCCTGGTGGATCTCAGGGATTATCGGGGTGCCAGGGATTGAATGTCAGCTGTACGTCAGCCAACACAAGGCGAGCGCCCTAACCACGGGACTATCTCTCCTGCCCCGATCCTGATTTGTTCATTATCAGGATCTTCAAACGGATCAGTTGTGGCTGGGAGGGCCTCAGTGGTTGAGCCACTTGCTGGTACATGTGAAGCTCTAGGTCTGACCTCAGGGAGGGAGAGGAGAGGAGGAGAGGAGAGGGGAGCGGAGGGGGAGAAGAAGGGAGGGGAGGGGAGGAGAGGAGAGGGAGGGGAGGAGAGAGGGGAGGGGAGGGGGAGGAGGGAGGGGAGGGGAGGGGGGAGGGGGGGAGGCAGGGAAGGTCCCAGTTCCAGACTCCTGAGGGCGCAACCCACTGGGGATGATGGAGGTGAAGGTGTCCCCGGCTCTGGAAATATCTCCGGGTCTTTCCTGCCAGAGGAGGGGGGCAGCAAGGAGGGGAACCCTGGCACTGCCAGCCCCATGCCTGCATCCGTGGGCATCTGCGGACACAGCCCACATGCACTTAGCCATCCTGACTGCTGGTGGAGGTCTGGGGTGCTGGAGGTCAGGTGTCACACCTGAGGGTCGTGACTTCTTTTTGCTTTAAGCTGGTGTGAAAATCTCTGGCACAGGTTTGCCGAAGCCCAGGGGCTCTTCTGAGTACGGTTGAGTTGCTGCTCCACTAAAGAACTTCTAGAAAGTGAAGGCTCTGTCCAGACATGCAGGGACCCGGGAGGGGCCCGTGGGGGGGCTGTACACTCCAAGACAGGTGTTAGGATCTGGATTTGCCCTGCTGCCTGTGTGTCTCCTCCCGGTCAGACATTGGAGAATGACTTCGGCTCCTTCGACGCCGGTGTTGTGGTGTGTATGATCCACTTCCAGATCGTCTTCTGTCTAGGGCGTATGTCTTTGGGGTGTCTTAGGGGTATCTGTGGGGTGTCTGCCGAAGGGAACATCAGGATCTGAGTAAAGGAGCCCCTCCAGGGAGGTGGGCATCCCCCACAGCTGGCAGCTCCTGAAGGGGATGCCAGAGAGCCAGGACGGGACGAACACCGGCCCAGCCTCAGTCTCTGGTGTCCAGCACAGCTTCTCCCCTCCCCAGAATGACGCTGTGGGCGTCTGGGCCCCAAGCCTGTGGCTGACACAACCAGCATGCAAGCAGAGGGCAGGGTCTGGGGTGCTGCCCTCTGAACTGCCAGCGGACTAGCTGGACCTTCTCGACTCACCCGCACATCTGAAGGTCCCCACCTTTTTATTTTTGGGTCACACCCGGCGATGCTCAGGGATTGATTCCTCATGGCTCTGCACTCAGGAATTACTCCTGGCGGTGCTCAGGGGGACCATATGAGATGCGGGGATCGAACCCGGGTCAGCCGCATGCAAGACTGGACTATGGCTCCCCCACCCCTTACGGGCTGTGACGGACACAGGAGGACTTCAGTTCGCCACAGGGACCTCTGAGCACAGAGCCAGGAGTCTCCGTCTAAACGGCTGGTATGGCCCCACCCCGCAGCCCCCAAGGAAGGCAGGAGAGATAGAACGGGTTCAGTCACTTGTCTTGCATGCGACAGACCCCAATCCAGTCCCCAGCACTGCACACGGCCCCCTGAGCACCACCAGGAGCACCACCTGGGCACAGAGCCAGGAGTTAGCCCGGGAGCACCCTCCTTTCTCCCCCTACAACACACGCGCCACAACACACATGCACCACAACACACATACACATGCGCCAAATAAACGAGTAAGCATAAGTAAAGTGGAAGCCCAGAGTAGCCTCGTGGCTCTGCCTTTGTTTCCCGTCATCTCTGGCTGCTCAGAAACGGCTCGCTCTTACCCCGAGAGCTTAGAGGTCTGCCCCTCCCCCTCCCCCGCCCCAGAATAACAGCAAGGGGCAGCCCCCAAAATAGCCTGCCTGCTGGACCCCCTGGCATGTAAATACATCTTTGTTCCCCATGGGCGTTTAATAACTGTACTTTATGGGGGAAACAAAAGCTGTAATCAGAGCCTGACAATAGGGCCCACAGCCTGACGGAACAATGCCCAGAATTCCCGGAGTCCCCCCAGCACAGCTGTTCAGACCAGAAGCCTGAATTCCATTCACGGTGCCTCCCCTCCAGCCACCAGGGCAAGCCCCCCCTTGCCTGCCTCCTCGCCAGGCTTTTCAGGAGACTGAAAGGGGGGAAGCTAACAGGGGCCCCCTGCCAGGAGCAGCCTTGCAGGTGTGCAGGGGGCTGGTCCCGAGGCATGCCGGCTCTGTCCGTCTCTCGCCTGGTGAAGCCAGGCTGCCCCTTGCTGGAGCTTCAGCTGCTCTTCCCAGAGCTTCTGCTGGGACTTGCTCTGAATGAAAGAGGGTTTGCTCACCTTGGCTGCCAGCGTGGCGCCTTCCGTGCCTTCAGGAGCGGCCTGTGGTCCTCTGGGCCCCACCAGTTCAAGTGTGAAGACCTCGGAGAGAGAGAAAGTCTTGGTTGGGTTGGGTTGGAGGGCCAGGATGGAACTCAGGGCTCGTCCATGCAAGGGCAAGCCACAGCCCCCGCACTTGGGAAGAAGGTCTTTAAGCAAGAGCTCGCCCTTGGGACAGAGCTCAAAGGGCAGGAGCACATGCTTTGCAGCCCTGGCCTAATCCCTGGCACCAAATAGTCCTCCAGGCACTGCCAGAAGCAACCCCCCAAGCACCGAATTGGGATTAGCCCCTGAGCACTACAGGGGGTGAACACCCAACCACCACCACCACCAAGAAAAGAGACTGTTAGTAATTCTTCACCCGCCCATGTAAGAATCTTCTTTTTTTAAAAAGGGCTGGAGACAGTATAGGAGGGAAGGCCCAAGCCTTGCCTGTGGCTGACTCGGATTGAATCCGAGCACCAAAGATGGTCCCCTGAGCACAGACCCAGAGCTCTGAGCCCCACAGGGCATGATCTAAACCCTCCCCCAAAAATCAGTATTCAAGGGTCAGGGAGTTGGCCCCAAGGCTGAAGCAGTTTTGCATGCAGGAGGCCTGGGCTTGGTCCCCCGCACTGGCACCGCCCTGGTCCTTCAGCGATGCTGGGAGTGACCCTCAGGCAGCTGGAGTGACCCTCAGGCAGCGCAGGTAGTTAACTCCGAGACTGCAAGGTGTGGCCTCCAAGAGCAAAACCAACAGACTCTGATCAAGAGCCGTGAGCAGCTAAACCTCTGACACGGAAAATTCACGTTGGGGTTATTTTGTCTTCATTTTGGGGACAGAAGTTTTTGTCGGTTTGGTTTGGTTGGGGCCACACCAAGGCTTACTCGTGGCCCTGGGCTCAGGGGACTGTATGGGGTGGGTCAGCCATAGGCAAAGCCCACCCTCCCCGCTGGACTGTCTCCCCAGCCCCCAGGGTGGTTGGGTGAGGGAGCATTTCTGACATGAAGCTGCTGAGAACTACAGAGTGAGTAATACTGCAGAGAGAACATCTGTAGGTGAGAATAACATTGGACAGGTATGTCCCATCTCCCCAATGGTTCCTGCTAAGCCCCAGCCCCCAGAGTGATCGAGTTTGGAGACGGAGCTTTGGATTCTACTTTTTGGTTCCGAGGTCACACCTGGTAGTGCTCAGGTCTTACTCCTGGCTCTGTGCTCAGGGGTCACTCCTGGCGTAGAACCAAGGCTGGCCCCTACAAGGCAAGCCCCGCACTGTCTGGCTGATTCTCTTTCCCTCCGCTTCCGCCAGTTAAGGACCTGTGTTATTTTGCACCTAGAATGGAAACCTAACAACTCGGCCAAGAACCCTTGCTCTCTGCACCCAAGGGCCCCCCATCCCTGCAGCCACACAACCCCCATCTCTGCACCCCAGCTCTCTTCGTCAGCTCAGGCTCTGAGTGCCAGAGGGGTCAATAGGGACGAAGAAAGTCGCTTCCGACCCCGAGGGTCCCTGCTGTGGGGTTGGCTGAGAGAAGGTGCTCACACCCCCAGCTGGCCTTGGAGCCTTGAGCCCTTGCTCCAGGGCTGTGGTGCGTGTCCCAGGCCTGTGGCCCCACCCCTCCACCACCAGCCCCCTGAGATTGTGAGTTGCGCGGGATTTCATGCCCTCTGGGTCCCGGGGCCAGGGGAGAAGGAACCCACCCACTGCCCCATTCCTGGGGCATTTTGATTTCTGACACCCACGGCCCTTCCTCTGGGACCTCTGATGGCCCTGAAGTAACCACTGGCCCCGAGGCTGCTGCCCACACGCCGCCTGCCACACTGTTTGCTTTGGAAGCAGGGAGCCAGTGGCCGCGGCCTCGTTCCTTGAAACAGAAATTGCTCTTTGAGTCATAGCAGGAGAAGCCAGCACAGCCTAATGCACCGGCCTGGCAGGGAGGACGCCCAGTGGGCAGGGGCTGGGTGCTGGGTAGAGGCTCAGGCTAAGAGCCAAAGCCAAGGGGCTGGAGGCCACACAAAGGGGCAGTGTGGCCTCAGGTGCTGGGGGAGAAGCTAGGATAGAGAAGGGCCGCCATGACAGGGAGCTGGGAACGGTCACGGGGTAAGAATGGAAAGGAGGGAAAGGAGCAAACGCGACCTCTCAGGACCTGACTGCAAGCCACAATGCTGGGGAGAGAGAGAGAGAGAGAGAGAGAGAGAGAGAGAGAGAGAGAGAGAGAGAGAGAGAGAGAGGAGAGAGAGAGAGGGAGGGAGAGAGAGGGGGGAGAGGGGGGGGGGGGAGAGGGGGGAGGGGGGGGGGGGGGGGGGGGGAGGGGAGAGAGAGACAGAGACAGAGACAGAGACAGAGACAGAGACAGACAGAGACAGACAGACAGACAGAGACAGAGAGACAGAGAGAGAGAGGTGACTGCCAGAGAGGCAGGCTGGGGTGGTGAAGGGTGGGTGGGCGCAGGGGCAGGGAACCTGATGGAGGGTGGGTGCAACATTGTGCGACTGAAACCCAACCACGCACAACTTTCAACTGTGCGTCCCACAGTGATTCAATTAAAAAAAAAAAGAGAGGCAAGGCGCCCCCCTGGGTCAGTGCAAGGGAGGCCTGAAGGGCTTCAAATAACCAACAGGATGGACAGGTGGGATAGAACAGGCTTTTCTGGATCCTGAGGATCTTTCTAGAAGGGAACGCCGCACCCGTGTTCTAACTTCCCGTGCTTCTGGGCTCAATGGAGCCACATTGTCACTCAGAACCCCACACCTCATGTGACTGGCTCTTCCTAAGGCAGTGGCAGGAGGGAAGGACCAAGTTCAAGCTCCAAAAGTGGAATTTGGGGGGGGGGGGACCTGCAATGGTGAGCCTGCAGCTCCCCGCACTGCTCAGAGTCAGAGGGCTCAGGCACAGAGCAGACCCTTCCCCCAGACCCCTCTGACTCGAAAGATTCACAGTCACACAAAAGTCCGACTGCAGAGTCAGGAAGACCCTGCGGGGACCTGGGCTCTGTCCCTGCCAGGAGACTGTCTCTCCGTCTCTCTGTCTCATCTCTCATCTCTGACCTTCCTTTCCGCATACAAGGAGCTCAGAGCCTGCCTCCAGGGCAAATGCAGTGATCTAGTAATCTAGTGATCTAGTGATCAAGGTCAGCCCCAAGCATGGCAAGAGATGTAAATGTCTTGCCTGCTCCCTTGCCAAAAAAGTGCTTTGGACATGGAGGTACCTCTTGTGTGTTGACAAATGTGATTTTATGTTATTGACCAGCTGAATCAAGAGATGGATGATGGATGCTTGAACGGGGGTGGATGGATGGATGGATGGATGGATGGATGGATGGATGGATGGATGGATGGATGGGTGCGTGGGTGGGTGGGTGGGTGGGTGGATACTGATGAATGGATAGTGGGTGGGTAGATGGAGGGATGGGTGTAAGTTGGGTGGGTAGATGAAAGGGCAGGTGAATGGGGAATGGACTGATGGACCACTGAGTGTTTTAAATGAGTGTTCACAGAAGAAAGGAACCCAGCAATGACCTACCACTGATTTAAATCAAGGAGAAATAACCCCTGAAGAAAGAACAGGGAAGGAAGGAGTGAATCACCCAACGGGCGACGGGTAGACATGGGATAAATAGTGATTCTCCTTTGACCCCGCCTCACTCCTCCTCCCTGGCACGGGCTGGCACTTGTGACATGAGTAAAAGTTACCTCGAAGGTCCTCAGTGACCCGCCCAGCGACCAGGATAACCAGTTTCCTGAGGGAGGGAGTAGGTGACTTCTTGGAAAGTGCTTCTGCGCCTCTCCTGGTGACAACTGCAAGCTTCGGGGGCTATGAGGCCCAGGGACGGTGCCCACCTGGCATGGGCAGGGCAGGCGTGGGCCAGGTGCCTGCCCAGCCTGGGGGCAGTCGGCGGCCAGTCAGCGGTGCCTGCCCAGCCCGGGAGGAGAGGCTGCCCCTAGTTGCCCTCTCTGGAAAAGCTGCAGCTGGTGCCAGCAAGGTGGATTGAGCCCCCAGGTCTGAGAAGAGGCCGGAGCAGCCGTCCCGCTGCTGGTGAGCTGTGACTGCAGACAGCCCTGTCTGGCGGCAGAGCCCAAAGACCCCAGCTGACACCCCCCACCTCTTCTAGCCTTGCCAGAGGCACCCTGGCAGCAAGTGGCATGAAGCTCCGCAGAAACCTGAACAGGGTCAGGATCAAAGCAGTGATGGAGAGAAAACGGAGTAGGAAAGGCACTTTCTCTGTCCACTGCTGAGCCAGGTGCGATCCCATCAGGTGCCCTGAGCCCACCAGGAGCAGGACCTGAGCAGCCCGCGCCGCCGGGGCCTGGCCGGGGGGCCGGCCGCGGGGTGTGCCCTGGCCCAGGAGCAGGACCTGAGCACAGAGCCAGGAGTATGCCCTGAGCCCGCCAGGAGCAGGACCTGAGCACAGAGCCAGGAGTATGCCCTGAGCCCGCCAGGAGCAGGACCTGAGCACAGAGCCAGGAGTATGCCCTGAGCCCGCCAGGAGCAGGACCTGAGCACAGAGCCAGGAGTATGCCCTGAGCACCACCAGGCGTGGCTTCAAAAAACACACAAATAAAAAAAGCAAAACTGGCCCCAATCTCTTGACACCCCAACACTCTCTTCCATCTCAGGCTGAAGCTGAGCCCCGAGGCCCTCTTCTGCCCTTTGACCTGGTCAGGAACCTGTTGGCTCCGCCAGCGGCCATTTTCCTGTTCCCCTAATTCTCCCCTCCAGGTTTCTTTTGACTAGTTTGCACTTGTTGTTGCTGTTGTTGTGCGTTATGGGGAGGGGGAGTGTTATACCCAGTAGTGCTCAGGGCCTACTCCTGACTCTGTGCTCACTTCTGGCAGGGCTCAGGGAGCCATAAGGGGTGACTGGGTTTGAACGTGAGTCAGCTGCGTGCAAGACAAGTGCCTTACCCACTGCACTCTCTCCAGCCCCGCTCTTTTATTTTTTCAAACTTTTTTTTTTTTCCTTTTTGGGTCACACCGGCGAGCTCAGGGGTTACTCCTGGCTCTGCACTCAGGAATTACTCCTGGCGGTGCTCGGGGGACCATATGGGATGTCAGGGATCGAACCCAGGCCGGCTGTATGAAAGGCAAACACCCTACCCGCTAGCTATCGCCTCCAGCCCCTTTTCCAAACTTTTAATTGAAAATAAGGGACCGGAGCAATAGTATGGCAGGGAAGGTGTTTGCCTTGCAGGCGGCAGACCCAGGTTCTATCCCCGGCATCCCATATGTTCCCCTGAGCACCTCCAGGAGTAATAACTGAGCCCAGAGGCAGGAGTAACCCCTGAGCGCTGCTGGGTGTGACCCAAAAAAAGAAAAAAAATAAGAACAAAAAACAACTGTCAGGACTAAGGAGAGA
The DNA here is from genome assembly GCA_021461705.1 of Cryptotis parvus. NCBI lineage: Eukaryota > Metazoa > Chordata > Mammalia > Eulipotyphla > Soricidae > Cryptotis > Cryptotis parvus. The sequence continues at coordinate 7,470 of JAJIBD010009017.1, read as the reverse complement.
GCTCAGTGTGCTGGGCCAGAGGTTTAACAAAGCCTCTAGGGTGCCCCCAGGTGCCGTCCTGGCATAACAGGGTCCCCCCGGACCCCCCAGGAGTGATGCATGAGTACAGAAAGGGGGCAAGCGGCTCTGGGTGTAGCCCAAAAGATCAAACCAAAGCAAAACAAATATCCACACTATATATGGAAAGTGAAAATCGGCTCTAAAGTCTAAATTTCCCCACGTGACAGCCACCCTCACAGGTACCTGTGTCACGATGACATCCAAGATAAAGGGACACGGCTTACAAATGGCATTATGTGCTGTGTGCTTGCTTCCAGAGCGTTGGTCCAGGCTCTGTAGGCCTGTGTGTGTGTGTGTGTGTGTGTGTGCACATACACACGTGTAGCTCTGTGCCTTTCCTCATACTTGTAGGTTCTTGGAGCTACGTGACAACCGGGCCACAGAGCGTCCCATTGCCACAAAGCTCTCTCGGTTAGGTCTGCCTGTGTTTATCACATCCTTGGGTGTTTATCACCTCTTCCTTAGCCCCGAGAAACCACTAATTTGCTCCACATGGAGAGAATTTTGGCATCTTGAGGTAGTTCCCATGATCGAGTGATGACTAAAGTCTGTGGCCCCGCGCCTACCCCTCACTGCCCGAATTACTATGTTGAAATCCGAACTCAAGGTGTGGCCTTTGATCCCTGATTAGATCATGAGGGTCGAACCGAATGGGTGAGACTAATGCCCTTCAAAACAGGGAGTCAGGGCCCGGAGCGATAGCCCAGCGGGTAGGGCGTTTGCCTTTGCACGAGGCGGGCCTGTGCCGGCCTGGGTTCGATCCCCGGCATCCCATATGGTCCCTCGAGCACCGCCAGGAGTGATTCCTGAGTGCAGAGCCAGGAGTAACCCCTGAGCATTGCCGGGTGTGACCCAAAAAAGCAAAAAAAAAAAAAAAAAAAAACAGGGAGTCAGAGCAGTAGGAGCAGCAGTCAGGGGCTTGCGCTGGAAGCAGCTGACCCGGTTCTAGCCCCATACCCCTGAGTCCTGCCAGGAGTGACCCCTGAGCACAGAGCACAAGGGTGAGCACTGAGCACTGCTGGGTGTGGCCCCCCAGTGAAACCAAAACAAACAAAACCTCTCTGGCCTCTCTTGCCCTTTCTACCATTGAGGAGATGGCCGGAGCGGGCCTAAGGGTGTCTTCAACCACCGGAGCCCTGATGTGACCTTCGGCCTCTAGAAGCAGCAGGAAGAGACTTGAGCAAATTCCTCCAGGCTTGGGGGCTCATAGTTGCTGCCCCAGGGCTGCAGGACACGTGGCTGGGGTCTCTGGAGCTCCCCCGAGCCCTGCCCAGCTGCTGCCCCATCCCTGCTGGCTCCTTCCCTGCTGGGGCAACGGGACAGTGCCGGAGCTCTGTGGGTCGCTGTTGCTGGAGTTTGGCAGCTACACCAGCAATCACCTACAGCTTGGTGAAGCGGGAGGATGTCAGGCGGGCTCAGGTAGGGAGCCACGAGTCGCTGGGTGTTGTCGAGCAGCCCTTAGGGGGCCACACCATGGCCAGGTGGGAGAGACTCCGAGTCCCTCGAAGGCCGCAATGGAATCTGGTGACGACCTTTGCGTCCCTTACCCCACACGGCTCCGCCTCTCGCATGTTGCGTCTCAACTCCGGGTTCAGTCTCTTGACCCCCTCTGCTGGCAGCTGCCCGGTCACGCTTCATTATTTAGCTACTTGCCTAAGGGAGAGCCCAGAGACCTTTTTCCTTCTCAATCCATTCTGGGTTTAGAGAACGTCCTTGCCTCTCCCCACCCAAGGGTGTCTCCTCCTAGTATAACGTGTGATTCATTATTTACAGGGCCGGAGTCCTCGAGGGTGTGGGCAGGGCACTTGCCTTGCACATGGCCGACCTGAGTCTGAGCCCTGACACCCCAGGTGGTCCCCCAGGCCGGCCTTGATAAAGTGTTATATCCAGTAGTGCACAGCTCAGACGCCATGATTCCTGAGAGCAGAATGTGCCTGTCCATGCCGTTAGCTCTAAAGGCACGGCCACTCTGATTCTCCTGCGGCCAGTGACCTCCAAGTGACCATGATGGCGGCCCTGGTCTTACACCGTCCTTGTGGCACTATTGCCCGGTGCCATCCCTGTGTTTGATGCCACAATGCGAGTGTGGCCCCCTGACGTCGTGCTGACCAGGAGTCAGGAAGATGAGTGCTCAGTTTAGTGTGGCTGGGGGCCCTGTCTGGGCTGATGGGCTCAGCTCACCAGTTAGGTTAAACCTCCAGCTTCCCGCCATAAACGTCATCTTGCTGGCTCGGTTTAGCGAGCTCGTAAAGTACTAGCAATGCTGTGCCTCCCTCCCTTCCAGAAAGGCTGTTTCTGCCTGTAGGGTTTTCTTTAATTATGTTGGTTTGGGGGCCACTCCCCGAGCTGCTCAGGGCTTCCTCCTGACTCAGCGCTCAGGCATCACTCCTGGTGGGGCTCAGAGGACCAGGTGAAGTGCCAGGGATGGAAAACGGGCGTGTAAGGCCGGTGCCGGATCGCCTATACTATCTCTCGGCTCTCGCCTGCCTGCAGGATTCTAAGTTGGCTCTTTCAGCGCTTGATAGAGTGGCACAGCTCAGACGCCAAACAGGCTGTCACCCAAACGGCATTTTCCCTGAAGGAAACGCAGCATTCAAGATCATAATCTGACTCTTTTCAGGTTACTTGACTTGTCTTTTATTTTTTTATTTATTTAATTTATTTATTTATTTTTGCTTTTTGGGTCATACTTGCATGAGACAGGTCATATGGAGATGTTACTGGTGCCCGCTCGAGCAAATCGATGATGAACGGGAAGACAGTGACAGTGACTCGGCAATGCCCAGAGGTTACTCCTGGCTCTGCACTCAGGAATTACTCTTGGCGGTGCTCGGGGACCATATGGGATGCCGGGCTCGAACCCTGGCTGGCACAGGCCGGCCTTGTGCAAGGCAAACGCCTCCCGCTGGGCTATCGCTCCGGTTCCATTTGTCTTTTAGCCTTCAGAAGTTAGCTAGACGATGATGTGGCACAATCCTTTCCTGGAGGTGCTGGGACCGGGCCAGGGTCAGCTGCACGCCAGCAAGAGCCTTCACCCATGAGTCCCTCCCCTGGGCCCTTAGTCACACATTCTTTCCACGCCGCTTTGGCGTGACTCTCTGGAACTCTTATGACGTGCTTGGTGGTGGTTCATTTTATTCTTGGTCTATTTTCCTCTTTCGTTCAAATTAGATTTTTTTCCTGTTTCCGTCTTCAGAGTCAGTTTTTTTCCTCTTTGGGGTCACACCCAATGATGCTCAAGGTGACTCCTCACCCCGCATCCAGGAATTACTCCTAGCAATGCTTGCCCCCAAGCATCCTTTATGGGATGCCCAGGATTGAACCTGGTCAGCTGTGTATAAGGCAAGCACCCTACACACTGTACTATCTCTCTGGCCCTAATGGTCATTTTTAAAACTTCACGCTGCATCCTTCTTGGTTCTGGGGCCGACAGCTGATTTTTGATTGAACCCTGATTGTAGGCAGTCTGGATCTAGGAGGTGAAGAAGCCCAGCCCAGCCCAGGGAAGGTACAATTTGGGGATCATTAGCTTCCGGTTCCTGCTAACTCTCTGTGTTTGTTGCTTGGGCAGTTCCCCGGACGGGACTCAGGGCTGGAATCCCAGGTTCTGCACTCGGTCCAGAGACACCAGAGCACACCCCTGCCTGTCCTCACTCGCTCTCCACTCTGTCTCGGCCCATACAACCCTCCCTGAGAGGCCGGGGTGCTCCCCCGCACACCCCACCTGGCCTCCGGGAATGGGGCCTTGATTCTGCTGAGCTCCATCTGGAAGTCCCAGCTCCCCCTCCTGCCTCCGCGGACCCCACCCAGGCAAGGAAGGGGAGCGGCAGCTGGAGCCTTCCAGCCGGCAGCGGAAATGCGGGCACCAGGCCTTTGCGGGCAGGCTGGGCTTGTACAGGTGCCATGCTCCCAACTGGTCTCTTCTGACACTCCTCAGTCCTGACAGCCTCCCGTTGCCTGCACTGGCTGCAGTCTTCTCGGGTGTCCAGCTGGACATGTCGCTTTGACTGTCCATCCGGCCTGTAGGACCTCAGAGCAGGCCTCATAGGTGGTACTTCCTGGACCCACCGGAGTTTCTAAGCCCCTAGTAGAGAGTCTGGATCTAGGCGGTGAAGAAGCCAAGCCAAGCCCAGGGAAGGCGCAACCACCACGTCACGCCTTGCTTCTTCTTTTTTTTTTTTGCTTTTTTGGGTCACACCCGGCGACGCTCAGGGGTTACTCCTGGCTCTGTACTCAGGAATTACTCCTGGGGGTGCTCAGGGGACCATATGGGATGCCGGGATTGAACCCGGCCGGCAGAGGCCGGCCACGTGCAAGGCAAACGCCCTACCTGCTGGGCTATCGCTCCGGCCCGCGCCTTGCTTCTGAGACGCTCAGCACAGGACCTTCCTGCCCAGCTTCCTAAGCCTCGGCAGGGCAAGGCTCCAGTGGGCAGCGTGCAGAGAAGTAGCCCGAGTCCCTTCAGCAGCTCAGCAGAGCTGGAGAGAGCACGTGGGTTAAGGCGCTTGCCTTGCACACAGTCAACTCCAATTCCATCCCCGGCACCTATCTGGTCCCCAAGCCCTGCCAGGAGTCATCCCTGAGTGCAGAGCCGGGAGAAAGCCCTGGAGCACACTGAGTATGGCCCAGAAACAAGAAAAACAAACCTGCTCTGCCCAGCTCAGCAGTAGGCGCCCGCCATGTTGGTACACACAGAGCCGTCTCCTGCTGGTGCCCGGCAGGCCTCTCCTTGACTCCCCTCCAGCTCTCCCCTGTGACACATGATCTCTGTGGGGGCTTCTCCCTGTTACAAAAGTGTGCTGGAAAGTCCCTGTGTTGGGTGTTTGGTGTCTCCATAAAGGCACACAGCATCCACCGCCCTAGGGTAAGTCACGAAGGGGTGATTTTTCTCCCCACGTGGTGAGTCGACAAAGGCCCAGAGCAGCTGTCCTCTGCCTCTCACCAGCCAGCGGCCCCCTGCTGAAGGGTCTCAGTGGCCACATGACCCTGGGCGCCCCTGTCCCTCTCTCTGCCCTCTGTGAGGCCCCCTGGCTCCTCAGGTGGACACACTAGCCAGGCGCGGAGTGATCCGCCTGGGGCACTTTGAGCGTGACCTCCACAGGCGGCGGCTGCACCCGCCTCGGCAGCGGCGTCTACCAACCAGGAGCCCAGCAGGCCCTGTCCTCCAACAGCTGGCTGCCGCCGCTGCCTTTGTTTTTGACATGAAGTCATCCAGGGACAGTGGAGACCCACAGACCCCCTGCCCCCAAGGGCAGGCCTTCCGGGAAGGAGACGGTGCTTTCTGGGGCTTTTCCCTTAGAACGGAGTGTCCCACTGGAATAGCCCGATGTGGTGGAACCCAGAGCGTCAGCATCCGATTAAGCTCCTCATTCCTCCTCACGGGAGTTGTGGTTCTCTTTTTGGCCACACCCAGCTGGATTCAGGGCTGACCCCTGCTCTGTGGTCAGGGTCACTCCCGGCTGGATTCAGGGCTGACCCCCGGCTCTGTGGTCAGGGTCGCTCCTGGCCATCTGCCGTGCTGGGGATCACCCAGGTGCACGCCTGTAAGGCAGCGACTTCCCACTGTCCTGTCTCGGGCCCCTCTGTCCCACTTCCAGAGTGGGGGTGGCTTTAGGATAAGGAGCTTTCCAGGAAGTGGAGCAGGCCAGAAGGCACTCTCCTCGCCTGAGGTCAGGCTTGGTCCATTCCCCAGGACCAAACATGGTTCCCTGAAGCCCGCCAGGAGTGACCCCCTGAGCACAGAGCCCTGAATGCAGCTGGAGTGTGGCTGCAAAAATCCCAATTTTTTTTAAAATTTTTTTTATTATATCACCGTGAAACATACAATACAAAGGTGTTCATAATTGGTTCTTGGTAATACAGTATTCCAGCACCCATCCCTCCACCAGTGCCCCATTTCCACCACCAATGTACCCCCACCTCCTCCCCCCCACCCCCATGCTGCCTTAATAGCAGGTACCCCAGTTTCCTCTCTTTCTCTCTCTCTGTCTCTCTCTCTGTCTCTGCATCTCTCTCCCTCTTATTTTACACATTGTGGCTAGCCCTGCAGATATTTAGAGTTTATCACTTAAGTCTCTTTGTGTATATTCAATGGTGAGTTTTAATCTGCCATTACCATTTCCCACATTTAGTAAAACACTGGTATCTATTTATGTCGTGTTAATGAATGCAGTCATTCTATATCTGTCCTTTTCCTTCTGACTAATTTCACTCAGCATGATAGTCTCCATGTCCATCCATTTGCAGGTAAATTTCATAATTTCATCTTTTCTGACAGCCGCATAGTATTCCTTAGTGTAGATGAACCACAGTTTCTTTAGCCAGTCCTCTGTTCTCGGGCATTTAGGTTGTTTCCAGATTCTAGCTATAGTGAATAGTGCAGAGATGAATAAAGAAGTACAAATAGTGTTTCTGCTATGTGTTTTTCGGTCTCGCGGTATATTCCCAGGAGTGCTATTGCTGGATCAAATGGGAGCTCAATATCTAGTTTTCGGAGGAATGCCCATATTGTTTTCCCAAAAGGGCTGGACCAGTCGGCACTCCCACCAACAGTGGATGAGAGTCCCTTTTTTCCCCACATCCACGCCAGCACCGGTTGTTCTTGCTGTTTTGGATGTATGCCAGTCTCTGTGGTGTGAGATGGTACCTCATTGTTGTTTTGATTTGCATCTCCCTGATTATTAAAGATGAAGAACACTTTTTCATATGCCTTTTGGCCATTCGAATTTCTTCTTTTTTGGAAGCTTCTGTTCATTTCTTCTCCCCATTTTTTGATGGGGTTGGCTGTTTTTTTTCTTGTGGAGTGCTACCAGTGCCTGATATAACCTGGATATTAACCCCTTGTCAGATGGGTATTGGGTGAATATCCTTTCCCACTCTGTGGATTGTCTTTGTATCTTGGTCACTTTTTTAGCGGGCGTTTCTTTTGAGGTGCAGAAGCTTTTTAGTTTTATATAATCCCATTTGTTTATCTTTGCTTCCATTTGCTTGGTCAGTGGTGTGTCGCTCTTTAAAGATACTTTTTGTTTCTATGTCGTAGAGCGTTTCTCCTATGTTTTCTTCGATGTACCTTATAGATTCATGTCTGATGTTGAGATCTAGAATCCATTTTGATCTGACTTTTGTGCATGGCGTTAGAAGGAGGTCTAAGTTCATTTTTTACATATAGCTGCCCAGTTTTCCCAGCACCATTTGTTGAAGAGGTTTTCTTTGCTCCACTTAATATTTTTTGCTCCTTTATCGAAGATTAAGTGGTTGTATATTTGAGAATGTGTTTCAGGATACTCAGTTCTATTCCATAGGTCTACAGGTCTGTCTCTCATACCAATACCACACTGTCTTAATTACAACTGCTCTGTAGTAGAGCTTGAGGTTGGGGAAAGTGATACCTCCCATCTTCTTTTTCCCAAG
>JAJIBD010009016.1:0-54294 GCA_021461705.1 Cryptotis parvus | reverse complement strand
ATTTTTAATCTAGTACAATGTTACCACTCCATTCAAACTATGTACACTTAACACCAAATAACCCTTTTTCTTTCTACCACCTCTACTTCCCCAGTTCCCTATAGGAACCTCAGTTCTATTTGTTGTTTTCATTAGACAGTATGTCTTTCATACGAAGCATTCTTAGATACAAGCTTATTATATCCCACTTTCCACCTGCTATATATCCTAGCAATGATTTAGAAAATTTCAGCAAGTAGCCAAACATAACCAAGAAAGAGAACTTGGAGCTGAAACGATAGTACAGTGGGTAGGGCGTTTTGCCTTGCATGCTAATCCCCAACATCCCACATGGCCCCCAGAACACTGCCAGGAGTGAGTGCAGAGCTAGGAATAACCCCTGGGAATCATCAGGTGTGACCCAAAAAGTTAAAAAAAAAAAGCATGAGAACTCAAAAATTCAGATGAAATTCTCATTATAATCTTCATATAAATAACTTGTTATGAAGACTTTATTTCACATGAAATTTCAAGCTCACATGAAATTATCATGAAAATATTGTTATCACATCCATAAAATCTTATATTCCCCCTCCTCATATTAACATATATAGCATAAAAAATACATAGACATAAATTTCTACTCGAACACATTTGGAAACCAATTCTTTCACTCCTCAATTAATTAGTCGTTATTCCAAACTTATAGAGACACTGAAAATAGCTTCAAGGTTATGTTCAAAACTGAGTTTGTCTTTGATATGAGAATCAATGAAGGTAACATTTATGGCACCTGAAGATGACTCAGTAGCTCAAAGATATTACATAGCAGGTATAAGGATTGAGTTCAAACCCCAATAATCCCGAGTCCAGGTTCCTGCTTGGGATCCCTGGCAAGGTGGAAAAAGTGACATTTAAAAATTGTGGATTTCTCAAGCACCACCAGGAGTAGTTCCTGAGCGAAGAGCCAGGAGTAACTCCTGCTGGGTGCAAACCAAAAGAAAAAATTGTGGTTACTGGAGTCAGAGAGAGTACAGCTATTAAGGCGCCCATCTTGTTTGAAGCCAAGACAGGTTTGATCCTTGGCACCACAGGAAACCCTGAGCAGAGCCAGGAAAGGAATAAGCCCTGAGCATAGCTAGATATGGCTCCAAACGTCTGCCACGGGGGGGGTGCAGTATATTTAAGTCTCTTGAGAACACATTAGTACTTTAATGCTTATATAACTTAGTTAATAAAATTTAGGCACTAAATGCTATATTTCCACAAGGAATACCTCCAGTGATGCTAAGGAAAGAAATTCTCAGCTTGGCAGTGTCTGATGTGCTGTAGACTTAATGCTGGAGCACATGGTACCTTGATGCTGTTAGGCATAAACTTTACTGTTTGTGGTGCCCTGGCAGTTACTTTTTTACTGTGCAATAAAAGCCAAGCTCAAAATGGTGTTTTATTAGAAGCTGAAGCTGGTAATGAAGTGCCCTAACCTCCATTAAGGCTTTTTTTTTAAATGCTCATTTTATCTACCTGTAAAAATTCTCCCCTCCAAAAAGGGAACACTGGGACTGGGATGATAGTGCACAACAGGTAGGCACTTCCCTTGCACACAGATAACCCAGGCTCAATCCCTGGCACATCTAGATCACTCCATAATTTCTAGGAGTGATCTCTGAGCTCAATGCCAGGAATAAGCCTTGAGCACTGTGTGTATGGCTCAAAACCCAGGGAGAAAAAAAAGTTATTACTATTCAAACTAATGAAGCAGTTCATGGCTTCACACTACCATCTTATTATTCAGAAAATAAAAATAAAATCAAGAATGTCTAACCATTTTTTTGAAAGTTCAAGAAAATTTCAATGTTTAACTTATGAAGTAGACTCTAGTTAAAACAGAAACCAAGAATTACAGTATCTCAACTTAAGGTTTTCCTTAAGCAAGGGGGTGGGAAAGGTTAGGTCTGTAGACCAAGAAATTCTGTGGTTTGGCCAGGAATATGCCCCAGCCTGGCACATCTGCCCATATCAGACGGGCCCTGAATTCTGTAAGCACTGAAATGGTCCGGTGGAATCAAGGTTTCCCACATCTATCCTAGAGCAGGTATGTACACTAATTTTAGCTATTTTAGATTTATACATGCACGTTTTGGGGGCTTGGGGAGGGCACACAGAAAAGAAAAAAAGGACAAATTTATTCTCCCACACGTGAGGCAGGAAACACTGCTGTGTCCCATCCCTGACCTGTTTGTTTCCACCAGCTCTATTTCTCAACAGCTCGGCTGTAATTTGAGATTCATTACTGTGCTCTATTAATCATGTTTCTATATTTAAGACTTCAGCATTCACAAGACTCTTAAAATACAAGGAAATGGGGAGAAAGGTTGGATGAATGGAAGAGACAAACTAGACTTCGGGTCATATAGAGTGTTATATACATGTCAAGGTGTGAAGCTATACCCCTATGGTCTGTTATATATCAACTTCATGAGTTACTTAATAAAAAGTAAGTCAGAGTCAGGGATGTATACCTGAGTGGCAGAGTGTATGCCTTGCATGTGTAAAAACCAGGATTCAATGCTTACCACAGGCAAAAAGTAAAAAATTTTAAAGAATAAGTAAATATTACACCATAAATGTATTTCACAAACATAGAAATAAAAAAATTTATAATGTGAAGAATTTGAAACTCTTATAGGTAAATAATTCAAACTTGACATACCGTTGTAATGATACTTTAGAATCGGATGAGCAGTATCAGGAAGTTTCATGGGATTTCAATTTTCAGTGATAAGATTAGAGATGTATTTTAACAGTAGTTCTTTAATGTCTAAGTCTGACAGATGACAAATTACAAGTAGAAATGATGATTCACTTTCAGCATTTTCCCCATATGAGTCAAGATTGTGCCTGTGACTTTTATATATATATTTTTTGGCCTTTCTGGGCCACACACGTCGATGTTCAGAGGTTACTCCTGGCTCTGCATTCAGGGGACCATGTGGGATGCTGAGGATCAAACCCAGGTCGGTCGGCGTGAAAGGCAAATGCCCTCCCGTCTGAACTACCGCTCCGGCCCCTTCACTTACATTTTTATCAATGAAGTTGCTTCACACTCTTACCTACCTATTTTAAAGCATTTCTCCCCACCCCCCCAACTTCACCCGTGGAAAAAACTCCACACAATCCTATCAAATAACTTGTTCCGCTTGGCTCCTTTACAGCAATGAAAATAAAGACAACTGCTTAAGAAGCAGGTATTCAAAGCCTAACCATTACCTAAAACCATAAATGTTACAAATTTAAATTATTGGTTATAAATTATGGTTTTAACTAAATTCCGTAATTGCAAGTTAGAAAAAGAAGGCAAAATCTGTTGCTCACTCATTAATGTTAATATAAATGTTTGGAACTATAAAGAACATGCCCTAAAAAGAAAAAAAAAGCTCAGAATTACTGCAAGTCATTGCCTGTGAAAGAATTCCTTGTGTTACCTGAAATCAGAACCAAGTACAAATGGTTAAAGTTTTTAAAATGGGGGAGAGTAAAAAACACTGAGAACAGTCAGAATCTCATAGCTCTTACAAACTCGAAAGCTTATAAAGTTGAAGTTCACAGAAATACGATGTTACTGTGCCATGCTACCTTTCTAAGATTTTAACAAAATTTTATTGGCTCTTGAAGGCAAGAGAATTAACTCCAAAGGGTACTGTGCATTTTCCCCACTGGAGGCATGGGTTTGATCCCTGGCACAACATGGTGTTTGTGTGCCCCCAACCCCTAAAGCACAAAGCCAGTAGTCCCTGAGCACCCCTGGCTATGGCCCAATTCTGCCCTCCCCACCCCCAGCTTATAGACAAAAAGTCAGTTATGAACCTTTTAATGCCCATTTTTACTGTATTTTATATTCTGTATTTTAGGTTCCAGAGTTACTACTACCCTGGTGACCCAAGAATTAAAATATATGCCCCAAATTTTCCCACTTCCCAACGGCTTAAAATGGTATTGCTCTTTATTTAATTATTAAAAAATACAAGGGGCCAGAATAGCTCAAAGGTGCAGAGTGCTGATCTTATATGACTGAAGCCCAAGTTCAATCATCAGTATTGCATCCCTGACTCCCCAAACAGGTGTAGCCTTACCTTGGAGCCACCAGCTGCACCACATGGCCTATAACGCTGGGAACAGATGCTGAGTAGCATGGGAAGGTTTGGTACTTCCTCTTTTCCAATAAAATACAAATATATATTTTTGACAATCAAAAAATATATATAAAATAAAATTAAAAAAAAATATATATATATATATATTCTTTTTTTTGCTTTTTGGGTCACACCTAAGCGAAGTTCAGGTGCTACTCCAGGCTCTGCACTAAGGAATTACTCCTGGCGGTGCTCAGGGGACCATATGGGATGCCAGGGATCAAACTTGGTCAGCTGCGTCCCAAGGCAAACACCCTCCCTGCTGGACTATCGCTTCGGCCCCCTCAAAATATTTTTTGATTAAATGTAAGTAAGATTGAACATCTGAAAAAATACATACCTATCTCGAGCCAAAACATAGTACCCAAAATGTAACAAAAGCCAAGAAATTTTAGCTATTACTGATGAAACAAGTAGCAGAATAAAGAAATTGCTGAGATGAACGTGAAAAAATCACAGGCTTTTAAAACTATACAATTTTCACTTTTAAATTCTACATAAGTACCTGGGTTTCAGCACCAAATGAGGGTCAAAAATAATACAGTGGATAGTGTTTGCTTTGCTTGTGGGAAACTTGGGTTCGATTCTTAGTATCTCATATAGTTCCCTGAGCAAGGTTAAGAGTGATCCCTGACAAGAGAACAAGAATAAGTCCTGACTACCTATGATCTACCCCCAGAATTTTTTTTACAAATGAAATTCTAGACATAAAATCCTTACAAAAGTGCCTTTCTCACACAATTTTCCATATAAAATGTCAATTTTCAAAAGAATGTAGTTTATTTTACAGCTCCAAACATAATATAACTGAAAAATATATTATTTTTAACGATTACAGTTCATGAATTGTATTGGCTCTTGAAAAATATATTATTTTTAACAAGTACAGTTCAATTTATAAATTAGACTCTCTGCAAATTCCTTTATTGCAAATGTATTTAAACAGAGAACAAGGTAAGTCGATTTGGGAAAATTCATAGAAGTCCCTCCAATCTGAGTACCATGGCAATTCTAAATCTAAGTATATTCTAAGGCACTAAATGGAATTTTTTTTCACTTACAGGTCACCAGAATAAGAATAATCAAAGTACTGCTATTCTATGCAGATGAAAGTGAGAAAACAGGGTCTGGAGAGATATTACGGGAGTTAAAGCACATGCCTTGCATGTGGCCAACACTGGTTTAATCTTCAAAATGTTCCATGAGCATCTATGGATATAGTCCCAAAGGCTATACATTTGGGGTTTCCCAGATAACTCGGGCCCAACAGGACCCACACACTGAACATATACCTACCTTGGCTGAGAATCACTAGGAAAGGTCCCCAGAGAGAGCAAGAATATAAAATATAGGGGCCAGAGCAATCGCACAGTGCGTGGAGGCATTTGCCTTGCATGCAGTCAACCCGAGTTCGATCCCGGCATCCCATATGGTCCCCTGAGCGGCATCCCATATGGTTCCCTGAGCACCACTAGGAGTAATTCCTGAGTGCAGAGCCAGGAGTAACCCCTGAGCATCGCTGGATGTGACCCCAAAAGACAAACACACACACACACACACACACACACACACACACATATAGAATGCAGACACACTAGAATGTAAAATAGGGATGCTTTGGCCTTTCATGCGGCTGAACCAGGTTCAATACCCAGCACCCATTATGACCCCAAGACCAGCAGGAGTGGTCATGAGTGCAGAGCCAGGGTAAGCCCTTAGCTCAGCTGGATATGGCTTAAAAACAAAAAAGATGTAAAATACAATTGCACTTATTATAGAAATAGGGAGCTTTAGAAACAAAACTGAGACATCTGAAAAAGAGAAATATGAATTACTTATAAACATAATTTAGAATACCTTTCAGTGTGGACATTGTATTGTGGTTCTATACATGTTCCTCTATAAAGCAGAGATGACAAACTGAGTTAAAGGGGGAAGATATGTTTCTGCAATACCATTCCAGATTTTTAAGTTTTTATAATAAAGACTCAGGAGAAAAAAGAATGAAAAAATAAAGGAAAAATTCCTAGCACATCATAGTAAGAGCTATCATTCCTATTCGTCTAATCTATCCCTTGGAGTAATCTGTACTGTCTCACTAATTCTGTAAACAATTCTTTTTTTTTGCCTTTTTGGGTCACACCGAGCGATGCTCAGGGGTTATTCCTGGCTCTGCACTCAGGAATTACTCCCGGCGGTGCTCGGGGGACCATATGGGATGCCTGGGATCGAACCCAGGCCGGCAGAGGCCGGCTGCGTGCAAGGCAAGCGTCCTACCCGCTGGGCTATCGCTCCAGCCCCTGTAAACAATTCTTTAAACATGCTTTTCCACAGTTATCACGTCAGTAGGTAATGGGGGGGAAGAATTCTAATCCTCAAATAAATATCTATCCCACTTAACCATACAAAAAAGTTTCTGACTTTTGTTCAAATTGAAATATACTGGACATCACAGGAAACAGCACTTCTGTGGTTTGTCATTTCAATTCTGCACCCATCCCAATTTCGATGTTTATTTGGGGGACGGGGGGCACAACACTAAGCTCAGGACTTACTCTTTGGCTCTATGCTCAATGACCCCTTCTGGTGATGTTCAAGGGACCTTATGGCGTTCTGGAGATCAAATCCATGTCATCTGTGAGCCAAGTAAAGCACCCACTACACTATTAGTCTCTCACACTTAAGTCATTTTTCAGTTCTAACATATTCTTTACATTTGTAACTTCCTAATTTGTGTTCCAAAAGTAAGAAACTGAGTCAGAGACAATTCTGCTTTGCCTAGCATGTAGCTATGGCCATAACTCTGGATCAAATTCCAGCAACAAATATGGAGCAACACCAGACACTGTTCCTTGAGTAAAAAAACCAGTGAAACTGAAAAGCTACTTAAATAGGTAACCTAAAAATATGCAATTTGCAAAGACAATATAAATAATAATTTGAACTTTTGGAGAGGTAGGGAAAGTCTGAGCCATCCTGGTTGTGCTCTGGTGTCGATGTGGTGCCAGAGAACAAACTGAGGCTGACTGCATACGGCAAGCACCTTAATCCCTTCCACCCTCACTTGGACTTCCTATATAATATTTATATATTATAGATATTTATATGTATATATGGGGCTGGGCCAATAGTACAGCACATAAGGCCTTGCATGTGACTGACCTGGGTTGGATACCCAGCATCCATATGGTCCCCCTGCGCACTGCCAGGAGTAATTCTTGAGCACAGAGCCTAAACCCTGAGCACTGCCAGATGTGACCCCCCAAAAAAAATAAATAAAATATATGGGGTCAGAGATAGTAAAGCAGGAAGGGCACTTGCCATACGTGGCTGACCTAGATTCTAATCCCAGTATTTCAAATGGTCCCCCTCTGCCCCGCCAGCAGTGATCCCTGAGCAGAGAGCCAAGATTAAGTTTTGGTGTGGCCAAAAAAGAAACCCAAAAAAACACACACAACAGAAAGTTAAATATAAAGTTTAATTCTCGAGCCAGAAGAGACAGCTTAGTAAGCTAGACCTTAGACTATGCATGTAGGAGGCTTGAGTTTGATCCCCAATGTATGATCCACCAGTGACCTCCAAGCTGGTAGTAGCCATGCGATGTAATCTGTATTTGAAATTATCATTTGGGGCTGGAGCAATAGTGCAGAGTAGGGCACTTGCCTTGCACTTGTTCGATAAGGGTTCAATCCTTGCATCCTATACGCCCCTCCCGCAAGGGTTACTATTCAATTAAATACATTAATGAGGACAATTACATCAATAAAAAAACTAGGTTTATAATGAGTAGGGAGAAAAAAATAGGGAGTAGAGGGTCACAATAGCGGTGCTCAGGGGACTAAACGACATGCTGAGAATTGAATTCAAGTATTCTACCTGCTAAAGATTGCTCTAATCTCAGAGAAAAGTTTTATCTTCCCCAGATAGCATGGTAGAAATTAAAGACTTTAAAAACAGAACCCAATTTTATATTTAAAAAACTTGTTATAATGATAAACCACTCAAATCCTGCAAATAATCTTTTCTATTTGCATTCTTTAAAGTGAGTTCTTTATTTTTTTTTTTTTTTTTGGGTCACACCCGCGATGGTCAGGGGTTTCTCCTGGCTCTGCACTCAGGAATTACTCCTGGCGTTGCTCAGGGGACCATATGGGATGCCGGGGATCAAACCCGGGCGGCATGGGCCGGCCGTGTGCAAGGCAAACGCCCTACCCGCTGGGCTATCGCTCCGGCCCCTAAAGTGAGTTCTTTAAAGGGGAAAAAGGTGATGGCATAAGAAGCTAGTAATTTCCAATTTTTTTCTAATATAAATAAATTTAGTTTAAGCTAATTTTAGATAAAATTATTTCAGTCATTAATAGCAAGTAATTATACTCAACTGAATAAAACAACATAATAAAACACAGCAGATGTCAAACAATATATAAAGAACACTCATCAATCCAGGCAATCATCAATAAATTCAAATGGAGCAGTAGGAAAATAGGATATTTAGAGTATCAAAGGATCTCCGTTTTATTAATCACAAGAGAAAAATAGTATTAACACAGCAAATGGTCAGCAAAGACATCACAAAATTATGTAGTAAATAAATTATCAATATGCCACCTATGAACACAGGACATCATTTGTAGTTTTTCAGCTAGAATGTTAAATAACAAAGATAAAATCTTTATCTGTGAAGAAACAGCCAGGAGACCCAGCGCATAAACAGGAATTGCCCCTGAGCACCTCTGGATGTGTTCGAAAACCGATCCCCCACTCCTAAAAAAAACAAAGGGGAAAACTTAAGCAGAGGAACTGTTCAACATTAGTCAGAGAAATACAACTACAGCAGGCCTTCAAATAATTTCATTTTGTTCATTCTTTCATGCTAACAGTGCTGTGGAAGAAAATTCAAGACAAACAGAACATTATTACGTAACTTGAAGGTTATGAAAAACCTACAAATCCATCTATGTATACAATGACCTTGGAACAGATGATTTAAAAGAAAATTGGTAAATACAGGAAAGTATTAGAATCATAGAACACAGATTTATATTAACATTATTACTGTTAAACTTACTGAGTTTTCTAAAGTATTAATCCATGAAACTTTTTTATTGGGAAAGACAGTTTAGTATTAAGAGCACAGTGCATGAAACCTAATCCCTATAGCTGGAAAAAAAACCCAGAGGTAAAGATATACGCAACGTTAAAAACCCGAGAAAGGTGTATGCATTTTGAAGTTCCATATACTGTGCCAGCAATGCTTTCCTCTAATTCAAACTAAGATACATGATTAAAAACCGTTTTATTAAAATGCCAATTTTGTAACTTAATAACCTGCTGTTCAATATCTAACAAATTAGATCATAGATTCCCAATGACTAGCATATAACTTGAACTTTCATCTCTAAACAATAATCTAGGGGCGGAGGCGATAGCCCAGCGGGTAGGGCGTTTGCCTTGCATGCGGCGGCCTGTGCCGCGCCGGGGTTCTATCCCCCGGCATCCCATATGGTCCCCCGAGCACCGCCAGGAGTGATTCCTGAGTGCAGAGCCAGGGAATAACCCCTGAGCATCGCCGGGTGTGACCCAAAAAGCAAAAAAAAAAAAAAAAAAAAAAAAAAAAAATAATCTGTTCAAACATTCCTCACATGCATTGTGACTGAGAAATGTGCAAAAGCCAGGGAGATGGCTCAAAGGGCTGTAAGCTATACTTTGTGGGAGTTCCAGGCCCAGGTCCTGTCACTGCATGAGTCCCCAGTACAGTGGAGTGTGCCCCACCTCACAAGTAGCTAAAAATGGCTAGTTACTTGTAAGAAATCAACAAGCACAAGCATCCCTCCACCCATGAGTAGTTTACATATAAAGACTGAAGTACTAAATGAATGGATGCTAGCTAATAATCTGGAAAATGTGTGGCATTCACTTAAAATTAACATTACAGGGGCCAGAGATAGTCCAGCGGTAGGGCACTTGCCTTGCATGTGGCAGACCCGGGTTCGATCCCTGACATTCCAAATGCAGGAGTAAGCCCTGAGCATCACCAGGTGTGACACAAAGACCAAGAAAAAAATTAACATTACAAAAATGACATAAAAAAATGTTTTCAGCTATGCTATCTAGCTTGTGTGGCTATCTTAACAATATGAGACCTTCTTTAGTAGTCTAGTGATTATGTATTATTTATTTTTGTTTGGGCACACGGCAATGCTCAGGAGTTTCTCCTGGCTCTGCACTCAGGAACTCCTGGCAGTGCTCGGGGACCATATGGGATGCGGGGATCGAACCTGGCAGGCATGGGCCCGCCATGCAAATGCCCACCTTGGGCCGCCCCGCCCCGATTATGTATTATTTAAAAAATGTTTTTGGAGGAGCCAGTACAGCAGGTTGCGTTGCATTTGCCTTGCACACAGGTGACCCAGGTTCAACCCCCAGATTCCCATATAGTCTGTGAGTACACCAGAATGAGCACTGAGCCAGGAATAAAAAGGTTTTGGAATAAATAAAAAAGGTTTTGGAGGCCAAAACAAGGTTTCAAAATCAGGCAAACAAGAACACTTTCAAAGCCCATTAATATAACCCTCTAAACGTGATTACAAATATAAGTCAGCATACTATCAACAATACTAGGAAATACAGTAAATAATACTAGGAAATACAGTAAAAGTATAGGCAGTATTCTGTATAGTAAAAAATATAAACAAAGCATTAAGACTAAACTACTGCCTTCAGGTCTCAATTCCAAAAATGACGATCAAATCACCCCAAAAAACCTATGTCCAACCTTTGGAACTGAGTCAACAGTACCAATCTGATAATATAGAGGCTTTTAAGTTTCCCAGGTGATCAACTCCAAAGCAATCAAGTATGAAAACTGTATTAAGAGATTAGGGGCGGAGCGATAGCCCAGCTGGTAGGGCGTTTGCGTTGCACGCCGGCCAGCCTGTGCTGCTCCAGGTTCTATCCCCCGGCATCCCATATGGTCCCCTGAGCGCCGCCAGGAGTATTCCTGAGTGCAGAGCCAGGAGTAATCCTGAGCGTCGCCGGGTGTGACCCCAAAAGAAAAAAAAAAGAGAGAGATTATATTTAGGGATTAGTACACTAGGGTGTTTGCCTTGCATGTGGCAGATCCAGGTTCCATCACCAGTAAACCAAATGGGCCTGAGCGCTGACAGTAGTAGAGTGCAGAGGCAGGAGTAAGCCCTGACCACTGCTGGGCTTTACCCAAAAACTGAAAGGAAAGAAATTAGGGATCAAATTAAGAGAGTGAATGGAAAAGTGGACGGAAAAGGCCCTAGAGTCAGAAGCAATCACGGCCCTGCAATAAGAGGTACAGTAGGCTGACACTGTCAGCCGAAAAGTAATGCATATTGTAAAATCATGAAGCCTTAATGAATGTTACCCAAAGATAAACTAAACTGATTAATCTAATTCTAAACTTCTAATCTCAACTCCTATTCTGCCTTGCACAGGGCTGACGCATGCTCAGTCCCTGGCACCCAATTACTTATGGTCCCCTGATCCCTTCGAGGACCTGATGCCTGAGTGCAAAGTCAGAAAAGCAAGCCCTAAGAACTGCCCCAAGGGTTGGAGGCGATAACACAGCGGGTAGAGCATTTGCGTTGCATGAAGCCGACCCTGGTTCGATCCCTGGCATCCCATATGGCTCCCCGAGCACTGCCAGCAGTAATTCTTGAGCGAAGAGCCAGGAGTAACACCTGAGCATTGATGGGTGTGACCCAAAAAAGCAAAAAAATGAAAAACTGCCCCAAAACGCTAATAGTTTCAATATTCAGTTGAGTAGAAATGATTTCAAGAAAATGATCACTGGGGCTGAGGGTGTAACTCAAGTCTATAGCATCTTTCCATGTGTGAGGCCTGGGGTCATGGGGGATCTGGAATTAAGAGCTCTTCAATGCAAAGCATGCACTTCAGCCCTCTGAGCAACCTCCCTCGCCTAGTCAATGTATTTTTCTTCCAGCTTTGTTTTTTGAGTTGACACCCAGCAATGCTCAGGGGTTACTTCTGTAAGTTTTCAGGGGACCACCACGAAGTGCCTGGGATCCAACCCGGATCAGCAGTGTGCAAGGCAAACGCCCTACCTGCTGTACTATCACTCTGGCTCTTCTTCTAACTTAAAAGTTAGACATGAAAATTCTGCTAAGCACCATTCCCAAAATCATTTACTATGGAAATGACAATGTTAAGTAATGTACTATAATAATCTAACATCTTTTGCTGCAAAACTTTAAATTATACATTATTTAAAATAAAGACCATAACCGACGATTTTTCAGGCTTACATATTACCTATGGTAAAACTAAAATTGTACGTATTTTAAAAATGTTAATTTACAACATAGACCTTATATCAGACCTTATTTCAAATTATTATCCCTCATTTCAAACCATCATATATCAATTGCCTGACAACTGAAGGGGAAGGTGTCAAGGATCACAGCTCACAAAAGCAAATGCTCCCCAACTGAGTGATTCTATGGCAAATGGTCCCCCAACGGATTATTAGAATAATCCCTGAGATCAGAGCCAGGAATAACCCCTGAGACCGCTCAATGTAGCCCTTCAAACAAAAAGACATAAATAAAATTACTGTGGAGGTTGGAGAGAAACCTCAAAAGGGCTGAGGGACTACACAGTCCTGTGAGTACAGCAGGGAACAAGGCCCCAAGTACAGCCAGGTAGAGCCCAGAACAAAACAAATGAAAGCACAGTGGATTTTAACTATGTGGAGGCGGCAAAGAAACAGCGCAGGTAAGGAAGGCAACATGCAGCTGAGCCAGGTTGGATTCCCAGCATCCATAATGGTCCCCCAGGCCTTTCCAGGAGTGATTCCTGAGCACCAAAGTAGGCGTTAACTCCTGAGTAACACACTGTACAGTCATAGTTCCCAAGTAGAACTCCTGAGCACTGCTAAGTATGGCCCCCAAACAAAAAAAATAATAAATAGGCAGAGTCCAATTTACTTTGGCACACACTGTATTCTGTTCATAAATTGCTAAATGGGCTGAGACATAGTGCAACGGGACTATGGTGCTTTGTATGTGACTGATCCTCTTGTGAATTTACACACCACATATCTCCATCAAGTGTAGTCCAAAATCCAAAACATAAAAGCTTAAAAAAATTGTTTTCTAAGCAAATAAATGCACGCTTATCCACATTTAGAGGTGGTCATTTAATACTTCAGACATCTTCATTTCTAAGTCATATGAATCAGACTCAACCAGAATTAGCTCTTTCCAAGCTGAAAGAACATAATGACACCATTAGAATGTGTCTGAATCTTTTGACTTTAAGAAGTGCTCTGCATCCTTGGTTCTCAGAACTAAAGGGAATTAGATAGGATTAGTTCTTTCTGTCTCCACATATGGAAATTTTTAAGTTCTGTAGAAAAGGCTTAAATGTGTTTGTGTTTATTCACGAAAGTCATTTTGAAGTCTATCTTTTATAGGGCTTGAACAAGGGACTATATACCAAAACAATTATCCCTAAGATCTTATATAGTGCCAATAATAAAAAAAAAACAATTAGTATTATATATTTTCTCATAAATGCTTTAATTCATAAATTGAAACACTAACCACAGGGAAACATCAAGTTGGATTATCTAACAGGAATTAAAAAAAGAACTAGTATTTTTGTTATAAACCAGGTTGAAGATTTCCCCTCCACATTTTCATAATATACTGTAACTCTTATTTACAAACACAAAAATTGAACATAAAAAAGCTGGCTTTAAATGTTAAGAAACTTTGTAGAGGTAGACCAGGGATTTGCTTGGGCCAAGGATGTGCTTGTGTGATGCCCTGAGTTTCTGAGTTTATCCTTGGAACCATGTGGGGGCGGACAGCGGAGAATTAGTAGAGACCAATGCACTGCACAGCCGTAATCCCCAGTAGCACCAACCACAGACCATGGCCCGAAACACAAAGAAATTACCTCCTCCCAAAAAAATCCATACACCAGTAATGAATGAAAATGAGTACATTTCATGAAAGAGTAAGACACAAAGACTTTTAAAAGATAAAGATGAGATATTTCATAAAGTAGAAATAGAATCTATTTATAATAATAAACAAGCAACTATTTCCTTTGTTTTAAAATCAAATACTTTTTGATCAGTTCTGTGTATTCAACTAATTCTTGGTGCTTTTACATAGAGCCTACATTATATATATATATATATGCATTTAAATGTAGATTATGAGGTATACTGTATTTTAGAGTGACATTTGAATAATCACACAGACATGGACCAACATTTATTACAAACAGGAAAGAGCAGATTTATAAGAAAAGAGTACAGACTTTTCAAAAAGGTGGTAAACTGAAGAAAAGGAATTATAAGCTATGTTAACTCAATAATTTTATCTGTATTCAAAAATCACTTTACTCAAAATACATGAACATTGCAATACAGTAGTTTAAACTGCTATTGGAGGCATGAAAATATTGACAGTAGAGAAGTTCATTTCAATTTAGGTCACTCATGTTTCATCCCGAGTTCAGTTCCATTTTCCAAGAAAATTATTTAAAGTCTTTTTTTTCTGAAGTAGGAAGGTTTTTTTTTAAAAATTGACTTACTTCATGACCCATTATGTATAGGATTCACTTTTTTACACTTTTAAATAAAAAACAATCAATTATATATTTTATTAAAAATACAGCTTTCACAGATAGCAAGATACATTGTTCCTATTACCAGCAGCACTGCTTTCATTTCTCAGTCAGCTAATAAAAAATCATCCTTTCTTAAGGAAATTTCTTATGAGCTTGGCCCAATTCAAAAAATATTTATAGCAATAAAATATAGCTTACACTGAATGTGTTGCTATATGAAAGGTTACAGACACTAAAAAAGGGAGCAACCTAAAACAATTAGGGGGACCAGAGTGATGGTACAGTGGGGAGACCTTGCAAACAGCCAACCCAGGGTTGGAACCCGGCATCCCATACGATCCCTTGAGCACCGCCTAGAGTAATTTCTGAGTGCAGAGCCAGGAGTAACTAGTGAGCATCACCGGGTGTAACCCAAGGAAAAAAAAACAAAAATAAAACAATTAGGCAAAATTAAGAGCATCAAGACTCTGGTTAGGCATTTCACTTAGTTTTGGGGCCCCGTTTAGCGGTGCTTACGGCTTACTCCCTGGCTCTGTGTTCAGAGTCAGTCCTGGAGGGGTTAGCAGTGCCAAGGATTGAACCCAGGTCAGTTGTGTGCAAGATAAGCACCCTAACTCAAGGTACCAACTCTCTGGCCCACTAAAATCTCCAGTTTCTTAAGTTCAAAAAATACATTGACATGACAGTCTCCAAACAGTTGACTAAATGACTGAGATATATTAAAGCTCTTTCTTTTACAACTAAGCAGACATTTTTGATTTAGATTCTTTACTGTAACTCTAAGAGTTATCATATAATTGTTTACCGCTGTAATATTTCAAGTCACTTAAAGTAGCTATTTGACCTACGGAGATAATTCGAGAGGCTCAAAGCACATGCAGTGCTGTAGGAGAGTTATATTCAATTACAGGCCACGGCCATGATCTCCTGAGCACTACCAGAACTCTGAAATTCAAGAACACAGCCAGCTGTGATCCCTGAGAACCGAGTGAAGTCTCAAAAACAAAAAAATAAATTAAGGCAGCAGTTTCAGAATATTTCACATTTGAGGTATATCTATTATAGATATATTTGTTTATATACACACATATGAAAACACTGAAGTGATTTAGCCCAATCGTGAGATTATGTAACTGCGTTGACTATAAATAGGTTGCAAATGTCACTTCAATAGTAAATTTTCCTTAAAATAATTTCTATGCAAAAAGAAAAGTAACGTGAATGATTAACTATGACACCTTAAAGCTAAAATTTCACAAGTAGCAGGGTGCCACTAAATGCTCATTCAAAAAAAAAAAGTAGACACACTGACAAATATAAGAATCAAATTCTCTAAGAAAAATTTACATTATGCTCATTTGGTTTGAAAATTAGTATTTCAAGCTTAAAAGCAAAAAGTAAGCCTCTTTGCCACAGGTTAGAAGGAATTAAGATAGTTGAAGCAAAGTATATTGTTATTAAATATGTATTTTTCCATTAGGTAAGAGCAAAATATCTTTGGACACACACATGTTGAATTAGCTGAAGATAAAAGAAACACTGCAATCTTCCCACCATGAAGTACTGATTACAACAAATGTAATAACAACTTTATTTTCTTGAGAGTGCAGACAGGGTGTTATGTGAATACTTTAATATCACCTTTAATGTAATGATGTCCTTATTACCATTTCAGATTTTTAAAATATATTATAAATAGAATGTGAGTCTTATCCAGAAATATCAGAGGTCACACTGATACTGTTACACTAGGTAATAGGATCAAAGAAAACTTCAGCCTGTCACATCTAAACAAATACATATTTGAAAATTAAGTAAATCAGAGAGGAGATAACCACAGTTCTGAAATTGGCAAAGAACTAATACCTTAATTCCTAAACAAATTACGAAATACTACTTTACCATTTTTTCACCAGATGTTTCATACATATGTATCTGTATATGAATTAACTGCAAACATGACCTACTGATAAAGAGCTCTTAGCAGCTCTAAAATGTATGACAAGGGCTGAAGAGAAAAGAGTTGAGCACATACTTTGCATGTTAGAAGCTGGGTTCAATGCCCAACCCTGCTCTCCCGCCCCAGCACTGAACTAGAAGTAGTCCCTGATCACTACAGAGCGTGGCCCCCAAAATAAAGAAATAAAATATAGGAGCTGTGCTTGTTGTCTGGACAAACTTCAAGCTTTTGGAGCAACACCTGCCACCCCGCTCCTTTTTGGTAGTACTATGGACCATACCCAGCCAGGGCTTCCACATTTGAGGCAAGCTCTCTGCAGTTGAGTCATATTCCCAGCCCTCATGTAGTCTGCCACACGATTGAGTTTGTTATATATATATATATATATATATAGAGAGAGAGAGAGAGAGAGAGAGCACAGATCATCTATTTAGCTAGGAAATGGAAAAGACTAATTGTGTTTATACTTACGAAATGGAGCATCTATTCGCCAATTTCAGTTTAACTTAATGCTGTAATAAAATGCTATCTGAATATTTGAGAAACAAATTCCTAACTTAGAAAGTACTGTTTCATTATGCAAAAACTATTAAGTACTAAGTATATTAATTTATGATGAATTTGCATATATGCGATGTGTTTATAAAGTTAGGCTGGAATGCAGACCAAGTGCGGTGACCCAGGATTGTTGCATTCATGACTAATATAAAGCAGCACTGTCTTCAGCACACTTCAAACATGCCAACTCACTCAGTGAATTTTGTGCAAGTATGCGTTTAACATATTAAGGAAAGAAATGATCCTAAAGGGTAAGTGATGAAATCTTATGGAGATAGGAAGTCTTGGACCCAAACCACAACCAGACACAATCAGTCCCACACATACAAATACACGTATCACATACTAACACACACAGACACGGGGGGGAGACACACACACACACACACACACACACACACACACACAAAAAATGTTCCTGGTCTTATCAGTTACTCCCCCAACAAATACAACAAAACTACAGCACAAATAAAATAGCATACTGTAGCCTCAACTTCAATCTGCTGTTAGTTGTGTCTATTGTAAAGGACACATCACAGATAATATTGTGTTGTGTAGAAATATGTTCAACACTGATCACTGAAGCCCTCTGAAAAGGTCCAAAATGAACCAACATTACCAAATTTCAGCTATTGTGGGAAATGCTAACGAGGCTGCAATGCACTTGATTACCTAGAAAATGTTTTATAAAATATTCCAAGAAACTGTCACCATAAGTTAAAAAATGATCATTTTCAGCTTAATGTGGCTATCCATTATTCCCGCCTCATCCCATTAACCAGAACCTGAAAAATGATCACATGGTGCCACTGTTATCAACATGTTAACATTTTATTATCATGTTGATTGCTAACTCCAGTTTTCAAAATTGAACATTTCCCTTCTAAATCAAAACTAACAGGGACCTTAATCTTAAAACTAAAAATGACTGACTTCAAATTTCAAGATAAATCAATTAAGTATCACTGGATAAATCATGATTACATAGGTTTGAGTCACATTAGCTTATTCCATATAATGTAACTTTATCCTACACAAAACTTTTCTTTAAACTATTGAAGTGCATACATGTATTGATAAACCATGCAATTTCACTTTAAATCGGAAAATTTTTGCCTAGATGTTTCACTTTATAAGATATACACAAAATACCCTACAAAACTAAAACATTTCTGTATTTTCTCATACCATTCACATTAATTTGTAAGTAGGAATAAAAAGAAAAATGAGATCTAAATAAATGACACAGGAGGCAATAAATTGACACGACAAGTAAATAAAAAGGCTAAAGCACTCCAATACCATTGAAACTGTTTTAATGTTGTTGCAACTGCAAAATGCAACAATCATCAATTATAAAGACCCAAATTTCAAAACTTCATTTTAATTACTACTTCATACCTATTTTACAAAATAAAGGCAAGAGACATTTAAATCCTCCTTGTCCTAGTTATGCTATTTATGTTCCTAACTGATTTACTATCACTATATTGTATAAGCTGCAATTCCCATAAGATGCTATATAAGGAAAAATAAAATAAAATATTAACCTCAGCTTCAATGTACAGTTTCCAGAATCTGCCAGAACTGGGGAACTGCGAAACAAAGGCGTTCATAAGTCTTCCGTGCTTTGTCTATAGGTTGATTCTAAAATTGAAAACCAATAAACAGCATTTACAATGTTAGGATCATGAAAATATTATTTACTGCAGAACCAAGTAGTGTGATTGGACCCATAGAGAAGGAAATGTAATCCTATTTTCACTAAACCTGTGCCTCTCGAATGAGAATGCTCCAAGCGTCAAGGTCATATGGATTCTCTTCTAATTTCTTTTCAGCTTTCTTCACTTTTTCTGGGACATACTCAGCTGCCTGGTGGGGGAAAAATAATGAAGTTAATATTTTAAAAATCTCATGCCTAATTTAAGACAAAGACATCACACAATTAGCTCTCAGATATATCATATAGTGAATAAAAGCATCTTATAAAAGAAATCTATGGGCAGCAGAGACAGTACAGTAGGTAGGGCACTTGCCTACGGTGAACCTGGGTCCAATCTCCAGCACCTCAATGTCACCCCGAGCCCCACCAGGGGTGATCCCTGAACACAGAGCCAGGAGTAAGCCCTGAGTAAGCCCTGCTGGGTGTGACACAAAAACAAACAAAACATATATATGAGGTCTGCTATCTGTATACAATCTATGTATATACATGTACACTGTTACAAATCATATATTAAAAAGAAAAAAATCATACTTTGGGACATTTCAAAGTTCAAATGGCTATCTTAACTACTACAGAGCAGTACTTCTGAAATGTTACAAGATACCTCCCTTTATTGCTCTAAAAATTGTGTATAAGGGCCGGAGTGATAGTACAGCGGGTAAGGTGTTTACCTTGCACACAGCAGACCTGGGTTAGGTCCCCAGCACTCCAATTGGTCCCCGAGCACTGCCAGGACTAATTCCTGAGTGCAGAGCCAGAAGTAACCCCTGAACGTTGGCCAGTGTGACCCGAAAAAAGCCAAGAGGAAAAAAGTGGATACAACGCCAGAACAGAGTACAGATAAGGTGCTTGCCTTAATGACCCCTGTTGATTCCTGGTCTAACATGTCCCCTAGCACCAGCAGAAGCACCCCCAGAGCCTGAAGTAGAGGCCCCAAACAAACAGAAAATACAAAATGAGTGAAGGTTCAGAAATGTGGTTCAGTTGTAGAGTGCGTGCCTTGCCTCGCATGTTTGAGGCCCTAGATTCAATCCCCCACCCTTGACACTGAGTTTACCTAAGAATTTCTGCCTATATAATTTCAATGTTTATAACTTAAAAATTAAAATGCAGAAATAGATGAAACATCTGTTCACTTACAAATATTATCTACAAGCTGTTTTATGAAAAAATTACTTAAAATTCTGAGAATATAATTTCATACATTTTAAAATCTAATAAGGGACTTAAAATACATCTGGATTTTCATATGGGCTTCTACAATCAATCTGTTACATTATCACATCATATCACAATTCCATTATAGGCTCATCAAAAAATTGAGTGAAAAAGGCACAAATGTCAAAGTAGAGCCTATGAAAATCTAACTCCCCAGTCCTGAACCAATCGTGAGAAACTGCCATAGGGCATTCACTGAGTCAACTTAAAATCACATATGACACGGAAATGTTTATGTTATTTTTATGTATTTTAAGACTCACAAACTGTACATACGATAAAATACAAACTAGAAAAATAATAGAGGCTAGAGACACAGCTAAACTGTCAAGAGAACATGCTTTGGCTGGTTCTTTGGTTTTGGGGTCACACCGGTAATGCTCAAGCCTTTGTGGTTCTGTACTCAGAGATCACTCCTGGCAAGGCTCTAGGACCACATATGCTGCCAGGGCTCAGACCTGGGACCTGGGTCAGATGTAGGTATGGCAAGTACCTCACATAATGTACTGTCACTCTAGCCCCGAGCACCAAGGCTATATGTATGTTTTGGGGGTCACACCTGGTGATATTCAGGGGCTACTCCTGACTCTGCACTTAGGAATTACTTCTGATGCTGCTTGGGGGACCAGACAGGATACTGAGGAACAAACCCAGGTCAGCAAGCACCCTATCCACTTAACTATCTCTAAAATATTTTCTTATACTAAAAATTATCTTTGGGTATTTTTTAAACACTTCAATAAAGTACTCTTATTTTATGAACTAAAACCCTACAACACTAACTAGCAGGTAAATTGTAAATATAAACGAGAGACTGTGTCAATATAAATGAGAGAATGTATAAATATAAATGAGAGAGGTGCTTGTCATAGAGGCAGGTTGTAGAGGAGGGAAACGGGGCTCATTGGTGTTAGGAAATGTGCATTGGTGGAGAGATGGGTATTGAAACACTATAACTGAAACCTAACTATTATAAAACCTGTATAGTTTTATAATGGTCTACCGCACAATGATTCAATAAAAAAAAAATACAAACAACCCTTCTGTATGGTGATCTGAATACTATTACACGAGCCAAAAAGCTAAGTCCTGGGCCGCACTGACAGTACAGCAGGTAGGGCACTTGGTTTGTACATGGCTGACATGGGTTCAATCCCCAGCATCAGTATGGTTCCTCGAGCCTCCACTCCCCCGCCCCCCCCGCCCCGCAGTGATCCCTGAACACAGAACCAGAAACCTCAGCACAGGCAAGTACTGCCCAAAGCCAAACAAAAACAAGTCCTAGACTAATTCCCACATGGTTGCCAGAGCACTGCAGAGAGCAAGCCTAGAGAAAGAAGCAAGGAGCCAATAGTAGCCCCAAAGTACTTACAATAAAAACAAACAAAATACCCTAAGATACAATGTATGGTCACATAGAATTCCACAAAGGCTTTCTTTTATTTTTGTAGAGCTTGCTCAAATCTCAATGTCAATACAAGAGAATTTTTTTTTCAATACTCTAAACCCTAAATCCTTAAAAAAAAAAAAAAAAAAAGGTTGTGATGGGGGCTGAGTGATAGCACAGCAGGTAGGGTGGTTGCCTTGCATGCGGTCGACCCGGTTCGATCCCTGGCATCCCATGTGGTTCCTCGAACAGTGCCAGGAGTAATTCCTGAGTGCAGAGCCAGGAGTAACCCCTGAGCATTATTAGGTATGACCCCAAAAATAAGCAAAATAAATAAGTAAATAAATAAATAAAATAAAGTCTGTGATCACTATTATATAAACAAAGTAAGGCATCCTAAACCATTAACTAGTAAACAAGAAGTAATTATTCCTTGTTGTGTTTCTAATACTACCATGCATAGTCACTTAAAATTTAATTTGTTCAGGGCCAGAGCAATAGCCCAGCTGGTAGGGTGTTTGCTTTGCATGTGGCCAGCCCGGTTCGATCCCCGGCATCCCATATGGTCCCCTGAGCACCGCCAGGAGTAATTCCTGAGTGCAGAGCCAGGAGAAACCCCTGAGCATTGCGGGTGTGACTCCAAAAAAGCTAAATGAATGAATGAATGAAGCGCTGCCCCTCTTGGACAGACACCAGGTACTCAGGTGCAGGGCGGAGTCTCTGCCTACCCACCACCCTGTGCTAGACTGATGGGGCGCCTTAGGGTGGGCAGGTTTTTGCTCCTTGGCCTGTCCTCCGCCAGGCTCCCAGAAGTCAGAAAACCTCAACCAACACAACCACAGTCATCCTCTGGTCCAGACTCCACAGCTGGACACAGCCCTATATCTCAAAAACTGGCATACCACAAACGTGTGGGAATCAGAAGGTAGTTAAGACAGAGAAGGGAACAGTGTTCTGATAATCACTGAAAATGATATTATCCAAGAACTGAGCACCAAAAATATGCAAAAAAGATACACATGATAACCTCTAAATGTATGTATTACAATCCACAATGTGTAAAAAAGGGAAGCGAGGGAAGAGATGAGAGAGAGAGAGAGAGAGAGAGAGAGAGAGAGAGAGAGAGAGAGAGAGAGAGAGAAAAATAAATTGCCATGGAGGCAGGCTGGGGGAAAGGGAGGAGGGAAGTGGGGACACTGGTGGTGGGAAGGGTGCTGGAACACTGTATGACCGGAACTCAAACATGAACATCTTGTAATTGTATATCTCACGGTGGTATAATAAAATATTTAAAAAATAAAAAGCACTGTCCCTAAAACCATTTTATTTCTTTTCCTGAGTCATAGCTAGTATAATCGCATAAAATAATTCTGCTCTGACCCAGAGCAGTTGCGAGAAATTATTTCAGTTCCCTTCTTGGGGAAAATATTAAAGAAAAAAAAAAAAAACCTTGGGAGAAACTCTTCTTTGGAATAAATTAGTTCACACTTCGAGTATAAATTAGACACTTCGAGTATACATTTAGGGGAAAGCCAGAATTGTTGCAGTGCCAGGGATAGAACCAAAGGCCTACTACACATGCAGGGTGTGTGCTCTACCCAAAACCACCTTTCCCAAACCCAGGGAGAAAGTCAGCCTTCAATTTTTGGTTTTGGATCCACACCCAATGGTAATCTGGGGATAAGGCTGAACCAGGGATGGAACCAACTCACAGGCATGAAAGCAAGCACTCAAGCTCTTTTGCTGGCCTAAGGAAAATTTAAAGGCTACTGTAATTTTAAATTGCCAAAGAACTTTTAAAATAGCTTACACACAAACACACAGACACACACACCAAAAACAACAGAAAACAGGCTGGGGGAGATATAATAGTACTTGCCTTATATTCAGCTGGCCTGGGTTTGACCCCCAGTATCCCATAAGTTTCCCCAAGCACTGCCTGGAGTGATCCCTAAGTGCAGAGCCAAGAGAAACCTCTGAAGATTGCTGAGTGTGGCCCCCAAACAAAACAAAGTAACAAAAACCCCAGCTTACACACACACACACACACACACACACACACACACACACACACACACACTTATTGGATTGTTCAATAGTGTTCGATAGCATGCAGTCTAAAATGCGGCTGGGGAAGCTGGAACTCGGCTCTCCTCAGGCTCAGCTGACCAGGGGGCTCCCAGGAGGACAGATGGGTTTTGGGAGTGGGCCCATCACCTCTGGGGGTCCCGGAAGCAGCCGGATGAGACTCCGCCCACCACAATAGCCGCCACCTTCGCTGTCCAGATGCTGACCATGAGGCCCCTAAGCCACGCAGTCCATCAAACTAGTGGAAACAGTTGTGTCCTTTAATGTGCTGCATTCTACGATGTGTAGAAAAGTTAGGCAGGAGGGAGAGATAGAGAGGAGAGAAAAGATATACAGAACCCGCCAAGTAGTTGAGGTGTGGGAGGGAAGAGGGAGGTGGGGACACTGGTGATGGGAGATGGGTTCGGGTGGAGGGATGGGTGTTGGAACACTGTAGAACCAAAACTCAAGCATCTTGCAATTGTATGTCTAAAAGTGGTGTAATAAAATTTGGGGGGGAGAAGAAATTTTCACAAAACAAAGTTGAAAATTAGCAAATATATGGCATTTCAAATCAGACTGGCAGATTAGTCAATAAATAGTGTAGAATAACTTTCTAGCTATGTTCATAACTATAGTCAATTTCCTCAAAAATAAGGCTAAATTCTTATTTTACCCCTTTCTATGAAAGGAACTTTCAGGTAAGTTCTTGGGGAAGGGGGACTTCTGGGTCATACCCAGCAGCACCCAGGACTGACTCTTGGCTTTGTGCTCAGAGGACTGTATGTGGTTATCAGGATCAAACCTAGGTCAGCTGCAGCAAGGCAAGAGCCTTAATTTTTTTTTTTCCTTTTTTTTGGGTCACACCCGGCAATGCTCAGGGGTTTCTCCTGGCTCTGCACTCAGGAATTACTCCTGGCGGTGCTCGGGGACCATATGGGATGCCGGGGATTGAACCCAGGCCGGCACAGGCCGACTGACCGCGTGCAAGGCAAACGCCCTACCTGTTGGGCTATCGCCCGCCATAGAGCCTTAATTGCTATACCATCTCTCAGGCTGAGATAAAACATTTTTTTTTTCTTTTTTTGGGTCACACCCGGCAATGCTCAGGGGTTTCTCCTGGCTCTGTACTCAGGAATCATTCCTGGCAGTGCTCGGGGGACCATATGGGATGCCGGAGATCGAACCTGGATCGGCTTGGGCCGGCCGCGTGCAAGGCAAACGCCCTCCCCACTGGGCTATCGCCCCGGCCCCCTGAGAAAAAACATTTTTGTATCCAAGTTTTTAGAAACTGAGCATGCTATTTTAAATGGGGGACCCTGGGGTTTGACACCTGACACGGTGAAGTGTAATTCTGCAAGGGAAGTGCTCCTCAATAATTACTAAGTAAGTTTGGGGTCCGGACATAGTTCATGGGGTTGGAGCACATGCTGTGTATGTGGGAGGTTCAGGTTTGACTCCTGGCATCACCTTGTCCCCTCAGCACCACACATGGAGTAGCCTGAAAACCACAGGGTGCACATACCCTGGCCCCCAATGAAAGAGTAAGCAATTACATAAAGATTAAAAACACCCATGAGAAAAGGATCACCAAAGTCAAACTTTAAAATACCCAAAGGGGCCGGAGCAATAGCCCAGAGGGAGGGCATTTGCCTTGCACGCAGCCGGCCCATGCCGGCCAGGGTTCGATTCCTGGCATCCCACGATGGTCCCCGAGCACTGCCAGGAGTGATTCCTGAGTGCAGAGCCAGGAGAAATTCCGTGAGCATTGCTGGGTGTGACCCAAAAAAGCAAAAAAAAAAATACCCACAAAACACATAACAAATTTGGTCTGGAGCAACAGCACAGCGAATACATTTGCCTTGCACACAGCTGACCCAGTTCAATAATCAGTATCCCATATGGTCCCCCGAGTACCACCAGGAGTAATTCCTGAGCAAAGAGCAAGGAGTAACCCCTGAGCATTGCTGGGTGTGACCCAAAAATTCAAAAAGCAAAAACAAATTAACACAGCAGTCAGAGTATGCAGAAGATATTCCCACACTATTGAGAGGGGCAAGCAGTGCTAGCAAGTTTAACACAGAGGCCGGAGAGACAGTACAGTAAGGTAGCCTTGCACAGCTAACCCAGGTAAAACCCTGGCATCATGGCGTCAATACTGTCCTCCAAGGTTTACAGTGATCCCTGAGGAGCACAGTTGGGTATGGCCTCAAAAAAAAAAAAAAAAAAAAGTCCTGAGTGCCAGAGCTGGGAGTAATCCCTGAATACAACTGTACAATTGGGTGAGGTAAAAAAAAAAACAAAAATAAATTTAACATTAACTTCTGATCCTTAGGGCCACAGAAATAGTACAATAGAGAGGGCATTTGCCTTACATGTGCTGATCTGGGTTTGATCCCCCAGCCTTTTATATGGTCCCCAGCACCACCAGAAATAATTCCTGAGTGCCCAGCCAGGAGTAACCCTTGAGCATCACAGATAGTGACAGACAGAAAGAAACAAAGAGAGAAACAAAGAACAGCTCATTCTTAATTCTTAATTCTCATTCTTAATTCTTCCAGCAACTTAACCTTCTGTACATGAATGCAAAGATAAACTGTCAAGAATGCTCAGCTGTTAGGCCATTTGTAGTTGCAGAAGAACATACATAGTTCAAATAATCATAATTTTCAGTTACCAAAAAGAACAAGGCAAGGTAGACCTCTAAATGGCGAAAGAGGGGCCAGAGCGATAGCCCAGCGGGTAGGGTGTTTGCCTTGCATGCGGCCAGCCCATGCCTGCCCAGGTTCGATCCCCGGCATCCCATATGGCCCCCGAGCACTGCCAGGAGTGATTCCTGAGTGCAGAACCAGGAGAAACCCCTGAATATTGCCGGGTGTGACCCAAAGGAAAAAAAAAAGCAAAAAAAATTTTTAAAAATGGCGAAAGAACTATCTTTCTAGGGGGTTTAAAATGTGAGGGTGGTCTGGCTTGTAACACACACACAACATATATTTAAGTTTTCATTGTACTCCTCTGCTGTGAGGAGTGGCTAGTGTGCAGCCAACAAAGGTGAAGTTGGCTTCACCAAGTATCTCAAGACTTGGGATACAACAAAATAAAGGCAATGACTTCACGGGAAAAAATTCTTTAAAAAACTCTTTGGATGATGGGGAGATTATACAGGGGTTAGGTGCTTGTACTAATATGCAGCTACTCCCTGGCACTGCAAAGTTCCCTAAGCACTGAGTGACCCCAGTTAGGAGTAGTCCTCGAGCACTGTCCGGTGTGGCCCCAAATTCGGCCATCCACCTACCCACCTCAAGCAAATCTTTGGGAGTCAGAGGAATGGCTCAAAAAGCTAGAGCACTCCTACCCACAAGGAGCAAGGAGAGGGCGAAACTGGTTAAGCGCCTGGGGCCAGCAGACATGTGGGCTGCTGTGGCCATTCCGGGAGGGGATTGAGGCCACTCCCCTCATCCCTTGGCCTCCAGTGACAAGCGGGCATGGCTATGAGCCCCACAGTCACCACTACCAGCAGCACCGGAGAAGAGACTGACCAGACCCACAGCTGCACCGGCTCCTACCCAGGTGGAGCAGCCCATGGAGCAACGAGAGGGTGAAACTGGCGCGGTCCTTGGCCAGTTCAGCACAGCTCCTAGGGCCAGCAAACACGTGGGCTGCTGTGGCCGTGCAGGCCGGGCTGGAGCGGGGATTGCGGCCCCTCCCCTGATCCCTCCAGTGACCCAGCGGGCGTGGCTACGAGCCCACAGTCGCCATTACCAGCAAGCAGCACTAGAGAAGAGACTGGCTAGATGTGCAGCTGTTGCACCCTCGCCCAGGCTTAGATAATAATCAACTTTATGGCAAGGTCCTTCCCAGGAACTTGCGCATATATACACTGTAATGATCACTGTAGTTGCAACAAACTGGGGAGGGGCTGAAGTGGAATGGGGAGTGGGTGGTGGGTCTTAGCCTATGGTGGTCTTAGGGGCACATTGGTGGTGGGACACTGGTGGAGGGGTGGATGCTGTAACACTGATTACTGAGACCCAATTATGAACATCTTTGTAACTGTGTATCTCACGGTGGTATAATAAAATTAAAAAAAATAAATATGGTGAAATCATATTTAAAAAAAAAAAAAAGCTAGAGCACTACATGGTCCCTGGTGCACTGCCAGGTGTGGCCTCCAAAGAAACAC
The DNA here is from genome assembly GCA_021461705.1 of Cryptotis parvus. Taxonomy (NCBI): domain Eukaryota; kingdom Metazoa; phylum Chordata; class Mammalia; order Eulipotyphla; family Soricidae; genus Cryptotis; species Cryptotis parvus. Next base: position 26,391 of record JAJIBD010009016.1, on the reverse strand, counting down.
AAATAAAAATCTTTCAGTAAATTAGGAACTGAGGTATTAAGATACCAACTATAAGTTAATGGCAAGGGTCAGGAGTTAGCTCAAGGGGCTGGAGCGCATTCCTGGCAAACGCTGTGCTCCCAGCTTGGTCCCCAGCACCACTGGAAGCTATTCTCTAGCTCTGCAGACTGTAGTTCTGCAGAGCTAGAGAATACCAAACTCCAAAACCTTAAGGATACAGAAAGTAATTTCTATAATTATAAGATACAGAAATTTTGATCAGCCTTAGTTTTGGAACATTTGGAATTAAGTTTTATTCATTAAAACGTTTAGGCTTATGAAAGGAAAAAAGTTATTTAATCAGCCTTATTTAATCAATGCTCAAGAGTGTATACACAGGAGCCTGATAAGAGGAAAAAAAATCATTCCATATCCACTAGCTGAAATTAACCTGCAAATTAGGTAATAGTGCTTACCACAATTTATAAAATAACAAAAACTCAGAAAACACCCACTATATGACTAATATGATCATAGCCAAGAACTACAACTGTCTCTTTATTAAATAAAACACATCTTTATGATTTTCCAATGAGAAAACAACACATTAGAATCATTGCGAGGACAGGGATAGCACAGTGGGTAGGGCGTTTGCCTTACATGCAGCCAACCAGAATTCAATCCCCCATATCCCTTATGGTCCCCAGAGCACTGCCAGGAGTAATTCATGAGTGCAGAGCAAGAAGTAACCCCCTAAGCATTGCTAGGTGCAACCCAAAATAAAGAAGAAAAAAAATCCCCAAAGTACAGTTAGATTCTGGCAGAACAATGGCTCACACCTTTAGGAATTTACTGCATCCCTTAGTATTTCCCTCTGATCAAGGATGTAGCTTAATGGTTTTGATGGCTAGTAAGATAGCACAAAGGGCTGTGTACAGGCTTTGTACGTGAGAATTCCAAGTTTAATCCCCAGCACCACCAGGAGTAATCCTCCACTCCCAGCACTGCTGAGGCCCCAAATACATACCACCCAAATGTCCATGGAATTCTCTCTCTGAACATGTGTATGTGGGGGGGAATGATGACATACATGCTTGTGTCTAGTTCACTACACACACTTCAATTAAGTGTGATAATAATGGAAGCTAACCCAAATGGCCATGAATATTCTGATAGTTTTGATCAAATTTAATTTACACAATAAAAAGGCACTTATCCATCAGAGCAACCAACGAGTTGGTAGATAACACTCTAATATCGTCTCGGCCTCTGCGGTGCGGGGGCCGTGGGCGGGGCCCCGGGGCCGCCGGGCCCCCCCCCCCGGGCTTCCCGGCCCCAAACATTTTTGTTTTCTTGCCCCTGGTTTCCATATATATTATAGGGTAAAGAAAAGGTAGTGTCAAGGAAAGTAGTTTCCTATTACCCCTAAAGAGACTTGCACATTTATAAGAAATGGGGCTTTATAAGCTCCTCAACCTATCGTCAGAAGAATAGGCAATTTGTCAAGTTTTTACCACCTGTTTGGTAGGGACTGAGATAAATTCTGTTTAATTCAACCAAAATAACTACTCTATCCAGACATGTCCCAATCAGATTCCAGTTTCTGTTTTTAGAATATAACTATTACTCTTCTTGGGAATGTTAAAAAGAGGAAGCTTATCTACAAATTAAGTAAGCAAGCCGAAGCAGGACTAGTTTACAGTATCTGCAACATCTAAGATTTTAGTGGCTCTCAGAGGAAGATCCATGGCTCACCTGAGAGACCAGGGGTTCAATCTCTGGTACTGCATAACGTACAAAAAAATAAAAGACATGGGCTGGAGAAAGAATGCAAGTGGGTCAGGGCACTTGTACTCTGCAACCTGGGCTCTATCACCAGCACCCCATATGATCCCTTGAGCTTTGCAGATCAAGGTGGGGGCTCAAGCCAAGTGTGGTCTAAAACCTCAATAGGAAAGAAACATCAGAATTATATGCAAGAAATAGGAAGAAAAATAAAATACATACTACTTCAAGTAGTTTATATATTTTAAGAGTATATACTTTAATGGGTTTTTTTTTAATCTAAAAATCATGAACTAGACTTTATTAAACAGAGGAAACTCATTGAAGAATTACAAAGCTAAAATCCATTCTACAAAATTTTTTTCCAGGGATAGTATACTGTGTGGGGTCAACTGACTAATTTTTTTCTTTTTTTTTCCAGCTTTTACTCTGCATACTCTCAAAGTACATGTTTTATCATAATCAGGACTTTCCCTTCCTATTGCTAAATGATATTCTATTATACAAATATTCCACCTCTGAATAAGTCTTTAACTGACACTTAAACTGATTCCATTTTGGGGTCTTGACATTAACATCTGATTGATTGCTTCTGGGAGGTTATATCAAGGATTGAACCCAGGGCCTCACACAAGCAAACACGTGCTCTACGTGCTGGGCTGTACACCCAGGCAAGTCAACAGAATTGATGACCTGCCAGATTGTTTTTCAAAGCAACCAACAATACACACTCCCAGTGTGTTGAGCATTCCAACCGCTCTATAACCTCAGTAACAGTATTAGCTATCTTTTAACATCAATATTCCTATTTGTGTGTGTGTGATGGTGAGGATAAATTCAAGGTCTTACTACATATGTATGATTAGCAGTCTACTACTGAGCTACAGCCACAGTGCTGTCTTTTTTGAAAATTATAATCACTCATGGTGAGAAGCAGTATCTCTCACTGTAGTTTTGATCTACAGTTCCCTAAGTTGACAATTTATATTCCCTTTCATGTTATTTTGGCTATGTATATAAATATGTGAAGTAATGTCTGCACAATTTCCTTGCCCATTTTAACTTGGTAGCATTTCTATCTCTGAACTCCAAGGGCCTTAAGTATTATAGCTACAAACACTCATCAGATAAACAGTAGAGAAACAGAACCTGATCTAGGGTCTTTAAATTCTCAAACTCTTCCACAGATCAATTAGAATTCTTAAAAAGTGAATACTCAGGGATCAAGAGTAAAAGAACGGGTAAGTGCTTGCTCTGCATGCGACCAACCTGAGTCCCATCGCCAGATTCCATATGATCCCCTGGGCACTACCAGGAGTGATTCCTAAATGCAAAGCCAAGAGCAAACCCCGAGCACCATCAGGTGTGCCCCCTCACCTCCCAAAAAATAAATAAAATGTACCTGTCGATATTGCAACAACAATTAAAACTAGTAAAATTTCAGTACCTATTAATTTAGCATGTTTCTAGGCCACACCCAGCTGTCCTGGGTGGTGTTAGTGGGAGACATGCCTGACCTGGTACTGAGGACAACATGCTGGGAATAGAACCCAGCAGTCAATATATGCTCTACTACTGGGTCATATTCCCCCAGCTGATTTAAAAATTCCTTATAAAATAAATTCCTTAATGGGCTCAGAGTAATAATACAGCAGGTAGATGCTTGCCTTGAATATGGCTGACCTGGGCTTGGTCCCAAGGTACCCCACAGCCAATCAATCACCTAAGCCCCTCCAGGACTAATCCCTGAATTCAGAGCCATAAGTAAACCCTAAGCATTACAAGATATGGCTTAAAAACCTTAAAAAGAAATTAAACGAATAAAATTCCTCTAAAATTATTTTCCAGGGCCAGAGAGAGATGGTTAAGATAAGGTTCTTTCCTTGCACACAGTCAATCTGGTAAGTCCCTTAAGGCTGCCAACTGAGATCCCTGAGTACACCAGGTTAAGGAGCTTGTTCCACATGTGGCTAACTGTGATTCAATTCCTGGCACCACATGTAGTTAGTTCTCCCAAGCAGAGCAGTAGTATTGCCCCCTGAGGCCCAGAAGTGTGGCTTCCAAGCTTCCCCTCTTGCCCAAATAAAAGTTTTCAAAAAAAAAAAAAAAAAAAAAGTAAAATGTTTCACTTTGAATGTTTGACTATATTTTTGAAGCATGGGGAGCTTTCTGTCATCTTTGTGCTAGGCGGTGACTCTGCTCAGTTATCAATCCCACCACTCAAGGGACCATAAGGGGGCTACTTAGCTTCACTTGGCCCACTGAGCTCCCTCTCCCGCACTATATTGTCTACTGCAATATATTTTAGATGAAGAGATGAGGACTCAGAGGTATGCAGCTGGAAATAAAGCAGCAAATCGTCATTTAGCGGAGGACAAATCATCTGAGCAAATACAAATTAAGGACCTGGAGCAATAGTACCATGGGCAAGGAGTTTGTCTTGCACACAGTCAACCCGGGTTCAATCCCCAGCATTCCAAATGGTCCCCTGAGCACCACCAGGAATAATTCCTGAGTGCAAGAGCCAGGAGTATTCCCTGGGCATCCCCAAGTGTGACCCAAAAAGAAAAAATATTATAAATTAAGCTTACTGAAACTATAAACTAGTTTCTAAATAGAGATCAACTAACCTGCTGGAAGGAGCAGTAGAGACAGTGCAGCAATTAAGGCACATGTCTTGCACACACTTGGTCCAGGTTCAATTCCCAGCACCACCACGTGTAGCCCTTGAGCATTGCTGGGTGTGACATACACAAGAATTTGATGGGGTGGGGTAACACTGGGGCAATGGTAGAGGGAAGCTAACACCGGTGAATTCTTCATTCATTCATTCATTCATTTTGGGGGGCTTTCTGGCTCACATCTGGCAATACTCAAAGGTTACTCCTGACTCTGCACTCAGGAGTTACTCCTGGAGGTACTTGGGGAACCATATGAGATGCTGGGGATCGAACATGGGCTGGCCGTGTGCAAGGCAAACACCCCTCCCCATTGTACTATTGCTCCAGCCACTCTGGTAGATTTTAAAGTCCAATAAAACAGCAAACCATTTTTTTAAATTCTAAGAGGCCAGAGATAATACACTGAATAGGGTGGTTATTTCACATGTAGCTAACACATTTTGAATAATTTATCCAAGAAACCCTACATTAACAATAAGGTAAACCATGGGATCTAAAACAACATTGAAAAAAAAATTTTAGCCATACCCTGTGATGCTTAGTGGTTTTTCCTGGCTCTATGCTCAGAACTTACTGCTAGCAGTGCTCAGAGAACCATAAAAGGTGCTGGGATTAAACCCAGGTCTACTGTACACAAGGCAAGCACAATGTATACTATACTATCTCTTCAGTCAATGGAAAAACTCTATTTGAAAAAGAAATAAGCTTATGCTCAAGTTTACAGTAACAAGTTTACCAGTAACAATCATAGACCTCATTCCCATGACCTGATGGAATGGTTTGAGGCTCTTTATGTTCCTGGAGCTATTAGGTGCTCTTGGGCTCTACTTGCATGAGACAGGACATATGGAGATGTTACTGGTGCCCGCCGAGCAAATCAATGATGAACGGGAAGACAGTGACAGTGACAGTGACAAGTTTACACTTCTCCAACTAGTAACTGCTTTCAGGAGAGCCTCTGCCTCAATCACTGTCAGCTAGCAGATGAAAATACAGGCTTCTCTAAATGCACATTTGACTTTCTAAAGTTTTGCAATTCAGGGGCCAGAACGATAGTACAGCAGGTAGGGCATATGTCTTGCAGGAGGCCAACCTGACCCAGGTTAGATTCCGGCATCTCATATGGTCCTGATAGCACTGCCAGGAGTAATTCTTGAGTGCAGAGCCAGGAGCAGCCCCTTAGCATTGCCGGTGTAACCCCAAAAGCAATAATAGACAGACAGATAAATACAAAGTTTCGCAATTCATATGAGAATCAAGTTACAGTCCACATTTCACTTCAAAATAAGTCATGGACGATTTAAAAAAGACCACAGTGATAGTACAGTGGGTAGAGTGTTTGCCTTGCACATGGCCAACCTGGGTTCAATCCCTGGCATCCCATATGACCCCCAAATACTGCCAGGAGAAATTCCAGAGTGCAGAGCCAGGACTAACATCTGAGCATCACACGGTGTGACCCAAAATGAAGGGGGAAAAAAATCTGGGTGAGAGCATAGTATAGCAGATAAGGAGCTTAGTCTTGCATACCACTAATCTGGTTTGCTAACCTGGGTTCAATTCTGGGCATCCTATACTGGTTGGTATCTCCAGTACCACAAGGGATAATTTAATTAGAGCCATGAGTAACCTCTGAGCATTGCTGGGTGTGACCAAAATATGACAGTCTATGTACATTTGGCACGCTGGCATCTTCCTTGTAAGTACCTTAAGTATGAGGCAATGAACTTCATTTTGAGAAATGTGACCTAATTCATCTATTCTGTAAAATATTTTCCAAATCTTAGGTTACCTTTAAAAGAAGCCTCAGGAATTGGGGAGACAGGGAGATGGCTCAAATGGCAGAGGAACCTGGACCAAATTCAGCGTATGGTCCCTGGGCACAAGGGGGAGTAACTACTTAGAAGCATTTATCTCCCACGTAAAGTAATTTCAGACCTAAATCATTCCATTATTTTTTCTAGTTAAAATATTAAAAGTAGGAGCTGGAGTGATAGTCCAGCAGGTAGGGCGTTGTTCTTGCATGTGGCCAGCCCATGCCGGCCGGGTTCGATTCCCAGCATCCCATATGGTCCCCCGAGCACCGCCAGGAGTAATTCCTGAGTGCAGAGCCAGGAGTAACCCCTGAGCATTGCTGGGTGTGACCCAAAAAGCAAAGAAAAAAATTAAAAGTAGTTACCATGTGGTAATAGAAACTGAGCCAATTCATATACCTAGAAAATAATCAACTTAGGGGCCAGAGAGACAATATAACAGGTAGGGGATTTGCCTTGCACACATCTGACCCGGGGTTCAGATTTCAGCATCCCATATGGTCCCTTGAGCACTACCAGGATAATCCCTGAGCAGTGGTGGGTGTAACCCCAAAACAAATAAGAAAATAATTCACTTAATATAAAAGGCATCACATTAAAATCAGATGTCAGTTGAGCTGTCCTTTCAGGGAGCTGGGAGACCTGACTTAGGGTTACTTCCGGGTGCTCAATCCCTCATGTGGTGCCAGGGATCAAACCAAGGACACAATGGTGCTGAGGATGAGCTCAGGGGTAGGGGCCAGCACCTAGAGTGCTAGGAAGCGGCAAGAGAGGCGAGACTGAATCCAGGGCCTCAGACATGCTGGGCATATGCTCTAAGGCTGGCCCATATCTACCAGTTCTAAGTGGAGGTGGGGCTTTATACTTAGCAGACAGGAAGACAGTTTCACCTTCTGCCTTTACTCGACATTCACTGCCTATCACAAACTGTTCAGAGTTCAACCGAATGCAAGCATGGAGGAAGCCCAGGTTTGATCTCTCTGGCACCACAATCCTGAGCAAACTGTGGGCAATCCCCCAGCAGAGACTGGAGTAGAGTCCAAGCCCTTCCTTTTCAAAAACTAACCGCAACCAAACCTGAAAACCAGAAACCACTACATCCTTGGTTCAATCTCTAGCATCACATTCCCCCCAAGCACTGCTGGGAGCAAGCCCCCCCCCAAAACCCCTGGTACCACTAAGAGTGACCCCAGAAATAAAAACGCAAAAGACTGTTCAGTATCAAAGTTTAAACACTGGGCCCGAGTGACAGTACAGCGGGAGCTGACCAGGATTCAATCCCCGACAGGAGTTACTCCTGAGTGCTGAGACCAGGAGTAACTCCTGAGCATATGGGGGGAAGGGGGGAGAGGGGGAAGGGAGGAGGGGGAGAGGGAGAGAGGGAGGGAAGGAGGGAGGAGAGGAGAGAGAGAGAGAGAAAAAGAGAGAGAGAGAGAGAGAGAGAGAGTATCTGAGCACGTTTTGCATGCAGGAAGGCCAGGCTCTATCTCTAGCACTGCAGAGTCCCTGATCAGTGGCAGGTTCAATGCCCAAGCTCTGAGCTGAGCTGCCCCTGAGCTCGCAGTATGGGGCTCCGGCCCAGAAGAGCAACACAAAATGAATTATGTTGAGGGGCTGAGATACAGTACAAGAAGGTACTTGTTTTTATGTGGTCCTGAGCTCCGTCAGGGATCACTCCCAATCACAGAGCCAGAACAGCCCAAGAACACTACTGAGCGTGGCCCACTCCAGCCAACCCACAGTGTTGGGCAGTCAACTGCTCAGTAATAACATCTAAACACCTCCAGCCATACAAAAGTCTACATCGGACATGAACTTCAGTAGTCTCTGAAATTTCTGTACCCTTATTGCTAAATAACAATACTCTTATTCTGGAAACACAGACCAATGTCTCTGAGGAACAATCACTGTCAAATTCTACACATCCCAAACTAATTTGTGCAAACTTTTACAACAAAAATCTGAATATGAGAAAGCAAACTATTATTAGAGAAAATATTTGTTTCCAGCCGTGTTCAGGACCATGTGATGCCATAGATGGAAACCTGCATAGACTTAGTCTTTTCTCTTCCTTCCTTAATATTGTCAAAGAAGTCTTGAAAAGTTTAGGTGCGGAGTGGTGACAGTACAGCGGTAGGGCGTTTGCCTTGCATGTGACCACCCTGGCTTCAATCCCCTGAGCACTGCCAGGAGTAATCCCTGTGCATTGCTGGGTGTAACCCAAAATGCCAAAAAAAAAAAAAAAAAAAAGGTTTAGTGCTCAGAGGCTGGGAGCAATTTGAGCAGTGGTGGTTATGGTCCTAAAGAAAAGTCAATCTTAAATTAATCCTGTTTTCTCTTAATTGGGGAAAAGATGCTAATGGTCACCCAACAAAACAAACCAGCATGGATATTTCATGTTCATTTTCTAATTATTAAGTACATAACAGAATGAGTTGTTTGTATTTTTCATATCTATCTACACTTTCACCGAAACACTTTGATCAAAACTACTGGCAATTAATTCATGCTTCCTAAGTCAAGCAAGTTTTCCAAAGTAAGGAACATTGTGTTTTTATTTTAGGGCATTTCTAGGATAGGCTTGGCTTACTTTATTAGCGAAGTATTTCTAAAAGTATAGATAAAAGCAAATTTTTAGACGCTTAAAGGTTAAATGAGTTGACTAGGCTGCTTTCTCACCCTCTTATTCAACAAAACTTGAAAACGATCTACTCGTGGTCAAGACACTGTACTTGTACTGGAAGTGAGGCACTTGCCTGACTCCAGCTGCCGCTCTAATTTGAAGCCCTGGTACTACACCACTAGGAGTCACTCCAGAGAAGATGAAGACAGTCTAATTCCTCCAGCACCCCCCAAAAAAAAAAAACTGGAAAAAAATTAAGTTGAGTTTTAAATACACTACATAAAGACTACTATCAAGTCATTCATTTTGGGGACCCCTAGGTTTTCAGGGTTCCACCCCTTGAAGTGGCACACCTGCCAGTGCTCAGACGTTACTCTGGGTTGTGCTTCAATCATGCAGCACCAGGAACCCCACACACAAAACCTACACTCAAGCTCCGATAGCTCTTTCCAGCCCCCAATACCCAGTTTTTAAGAAGCAGCAATGAATAAGAATGGAGTAAGAATGGAATGCTTTCAAAAGAAATAGCTAAAAGGTCAAAGAACCTCTGGCTCCCCTCCCCACCCATCTCTTTGACTCCCTGCATTAACATACGCCTCAGAGACCTGGGCCTTAAGAAAGCAGGATAGGAATGCTATTGCGGTCTCCCAAAGAGAAATCGAAAGAGCTATGCTTGGGATATCACGCCTCACTCAAGTGAGAGAAGAAATCTGGAGTTCCGACCTCCGTCGCTATACCAGAGTCAGGGACACTGTCTCGTTTGCCAAGGCATTGAAAATCAGATGGGCTGGACATGTAATGCGATTTAGAGAGGACTGCTGGACTAGAGCTGTTACCAATTGGATCCCACAGGATGTCAAAAGATCACGTGGCCACCTACCTACAAGATGGTCAAGACTTCTTCCTCAAGACCCTGAACGAACGGTTTGAATCTCTTCATATTCCTGAAGCAACCAGATGCCATTGGGCTACATTGGCACGTGATAGGGTCAAATGGAAATGTTACTGGCGCCAGCTCGAGCAAATCGATGAATAACGGGATGTCAAGTGATCAAGTGAATAATGAATAAGGCAGACCCTTTTCAACTCAAGTTCAAACCTATTAAACTTGAAACAGCCTATGGGTCATCTCACACACACAAACACACACCCACCTACCCGACATTCCTTCAAAACCTCACAATTCACACTAACTTATTAAATACTACAGGGTATTGTACAAGGTAAAATAGAGGTAAGAATGAACCCAGAGAGGGCTGAAGAGACATCGCAGTGGGTAGAGCACTTGCCTTGTACTGGCAGACTCTATCCCTGGTACCTCATAAGGGTCCCCAAACATCACCAGAAGTGAGCCCTGAGTGGAGAGCCAGGAGTTAACCCTTAGTTCCCTCCAGAAAAAATGCTGAAAAACGGAAGCACAGTGGGTTGGGCGTTTGTCTTGCATGTGGATTTGACCCCCGACATCCCATACGGTCCCCCGTGCTCCACTAGGAGTAATTCCTGAGCGTAGAGCATCGCTGGGTGTGACAAAAAAAAAAAAAAAAAAAAAAAAAGCAAAGCTGAATCAGTTTTTAAAAAAAGGGAAGAGGGGACGGAGTGATAGTACAGCAGAAAAGGAGCTTGCCTTGCACATAGCTAATCTGGGTTCGATCCCTGACACTCCAAATGGTCCCTCAAGCACTGTCAGGACTAATTTCAGTGCAGGTGTGGGGCCTCTGCCCCCCATACATATAGCTCTGTCACCATTAAACTGGCAAAAATAGTAAATGAAGTTACACAAAAAAAAAAATTAGGCTGGATAGCACAGTGGGGAGGGCGCTTGCCTTGCTGCACTCAGCCTACACCGGTTTGATCCCCAGCACTGAGCACCTAATTCCTGAGTGCAGAGTAAGGAGTAATCCCTGAGCATAGCTGGGTGTGACCCAAAGAGCCCCAAAAAAAAAAAAAAAGAACCTTTAGAAGGTAATTTAAATGCCCCTTAACTCCAAAGCAAAAGGGGTCAGGGAGCCAGAGGCATAGTACAGTGGGGATGGCGCCTCCTTAGGTTTGAACACCAGCACGGGGTAATCTATCCCTTAAGCAGAGGCTGCAGTAACCTCTGAGCCCTTACAGGTGTGGCCCAAAAATACAACCAAGTAGGTGAAAAAGCTCAACAGGATGAAGCGCAGGCTCTACATACAGCAGGGGCTCGTTTACCTTCTACTTCCACTACATGAAATCTGCGACCCCACCCCACCACCTTCCAGGAGTTTAGAAAGGAGAATACAGTTTTCAGGACATACATGTAATGAAATAAGTCAAAAGACACCATACAAAAAATCAACTAAACCCAGAAAGCATTAGTTGTTTTTGTTTGTTTGTTTGTTCTTTGGAAGGGCTTGGGAGATCATTTGGGGTGCCAGGGATCAAACCCAGGTCCATGGTACAAGGCAAATAATCCTAACCTCTGTTCTATCTCTCCAGCCTCAAACATTAAATTTTGCAAAACAAGGGTCAGGAATCCTTAAAAAGACAATATCCTAGGGGAGAAAAATAAAGAAAGGACACAAGGAACATTAACTCTGACTTCACAGGAGAGCCAAGATATGATTCTGATGTAAACAAAAAACATTTCTTGAGAAGATTAGGAAGTCTGGAATATGAAGTGGGTTTTTAGAAATAAGGTAAGGGGTGGGGCCGAACAACAGTACAGCAGGGAGGGCGTTTGCCTTGATGCGACAGACCAGGGTTCCATCCAGGCATCCCATTTGGTCCCTCACGCACTGCCAGGAGTGACCCGAGTGTTGCAGGGTGTGACCCAAAAAGCTTAAGCAATAAGGTAAGGATGAATTTTCATCCCTGCAGGCAAAGAAAAAAAAAAGCTAAATATTGATGATTTTCTTTTTTTTTTTTTTTTTTTTTTTGGGTCACACCCGGCGATGCTCAGGGGTTACTCCTGGCTCTGCACTCAGGAATTACTCCTGGCGGCGCTCGGGGACCATATGGGACGCCGGGGATTGAACCCAGGCCGGCACAGGCCGGCCGCGTGCAAGGCAAACGCCCTACCCGCTGGGCTATCGCTCCGGCCCCTAAATATTGATGATTTTCAAAGGTGGAAAATAGTTGTAATGGTTCTCTAACAAACACTAAGGCCCTGATAAGGGATGATGAGATACGGGATCTGAAGAAATCTCGTTTCACAGCCAGATCCCTGTGATCTGAAAGCAGAGCTTTCTCTTTCAGGAAACTTCAGCTCCCGATTATAAAGAACGAGCTGGCTGAGGAGATCCAAGTTTCATCTCAAGATACTCAAATCTGGGGCCAGAGCGATAGCACAGCTGTTAGGGCAGTTGCCTTGCACACAGCCGACCCAGGTTCGATGGTCCCCTGAGCACCGCCAGGAGTAATTCCTGAGTGCAGAGCCAGGAGTAATCCCTGAGCATTGGTGGGTGTGACCCAAAAAAGAAAAAAAAAAAGATACTCAAATCTGAGGAGCTAAAAAAATTAAGGGAGGGAAGGAGGCTGTGTTCTTCTTACAGGTTTGCCCTGCTTCCTCGTCGGAGGACTACTGCACCACACAAAATCCTTCTTAAGGGTCGGAGCGATAGCACAGCGGGTAGGGCATTTGCCTTGCAAGCAGCTGACCCCGGTTCAAACCCCGGCATCCCATATGATCCCCTGAGCACCTCCAGGAGTGATTCGAGTGCAGAGCCAGGAGTAACTCATGAGCATCGCCGGGTGTGACCCAAAAAAAGAAAAAAAAAAAATTCCTCTTTATAAAAATGTCAGCGTTAATCTCTGGGAGGCGGGATCACAGATGGGTTTTCAAATGAATATGGAGAAACAGAACAGATAGAGCAAACATTCAATGAGTAATTCTTGACGATAATTCTGTTTTTGTGGTTACTTTTGGCTTTTTCTACACCCACCCCTATTTCTGAACCACAGGCGCAGTGCTCAGGGACCCCCCCAATCCAGGCGGAGCGTGGAGGACCTATGGGACGCCGGTGATCGAACCCGGTGGGCGCGTGCTAGGCAAACGCCCTCCCCTCCGAAATATCGCTCCCGTCTTCTTCTCCTGGGACAAAGTTATGTAAGTTTTCACCATCCAGCAACACACACAGCAAAAGAAATAAAACACCAGTTAGGAGCCATCCAGACCATGACAACATAGATGGTCCTTACAATTTTAGACACACAATTTGAACATATCCGATTTGAACACTACCTCACAGTGCTCTTACTTTCGGTTACCAAGTCCGAAAAGGGCAGGCACACATAGGCATTCTGGGGTCACCGAAACAGTTCGCAATGTGGGGCATCTAAGGCACTTGGACTTCTCAAACCCGGCGACGCAGCAGACACGAAAACGCACTTTCCAGACTGAACGAAACCCGGACTCAACAGCAAAAGATCCGATTTTCCGTTGTTTTTTTTTTTAACTGCCATCCTCTAGCAACAGCTTTCGCGCTTAAAACGCGAGAATCGGAAGAAGGAAGGGGGAAAAAAAACACCCCACCCTACGCGCATCTCGTTGCCATGGAAACAGGAAATTCCAGGGAAACGGGGACCACATGCTAGGCCGCCTCCATTTTAAAAACGATGTATTCCCCTCAACGCCAAGAGGAATTAGAACCCAAAAGCCAGTGTCTGGCCTCCCTTCTTCCCAACTAAAGAGAATCGGCGTTCTCACGAAAGCCGGCACTTAAGAATAAAGAACCTAACGGCTGAGCTTAGTAAGGGAAGGGCCACGGAAAGAAACATACCGAAGGTGGCCTTTGCTTTGCGGGGGGCCAAAACAGCTTCTCGTTTCCGATTATCAATTCTGCGACACTCGCGTCCGGGGGACAAGGAAAACGGAGACAGGAACGGGGGAAAGAACGCGGCGGGAGCCACCACACACACACCACACACACACAAACACACACATACACCACACACAAACACACCATCCACGCATCTCGGTCTCTAGATCCGCTCCTTTCTCCCTGCGCTCGGGGCAGAAACGGGGGAAAAGAACGTAGCGGGAGCCACCCACAAACACACACCAACACACACACACACACACACACACATACACCCACACACAAACACACAAACACCATCCACGCATCTCGATCTCTAGACGACGCTCCTTTCTCCCCTGCGCTCGGGCAGAAACGGGGGAAAGAACGCGGCGGGAGCCACCCACACACACACACACATACATCCACACACAAACACACACACACACACAAACACCATCCACGCATCTCGGTCTCTAGGCGCTCCTTTCTCCCTGCGCTCGGGCAGAAACGGGGAAAGACCGCCACCCACACACACACACACACACACACACACACACACACACACACACACACCACGCACCGCGGTCTCCGGACGCCCAAACCCCGAGTCTGTCTCAGGCTCTAACCCCGGGCCGACGGCAGCCTCGGAGGGGCGGGCGGGGAACGTCTTCAAGGCACCGACGCGTGCGCGGCACCGCAAGCAATCCGAGCCCCCCTAAGCAAGCCCTCGTCGAAAGCAAGACATTTCCGCCGGAACAGCCCCAAGAACCTGACAGGGTCAGAGCCAGCCGCCAGCCGCGACCATTGTCCGAACCAGGCAGGGACCGGCGCAAAAAACACATTTTTCTTTTCAAATGATCAGTCAGATCTTGCGCCCCCGTTCTCCTAAAACCTGGCGTCCGCCTTCAGTGGCCCACCCCAGCAAATGGTTTCCCTCGGCAAACATGGCCCGAGTTCCTCGACAACAGAGACGTAGAGAAAGAGGTCGCCACGAGGCCCCATCACCCTCCTTCCTCACCTGCTCCGTGGCTGCGTCTCCTGACATGGCCTCTGCGGGTTACAAGGTGGGAAATGGGCCGCGAGGAGAAGCTAGAAAAAGAAAAATTAAACGAAAAAACGCTCGCAAACCAGGAAAGCCGCCCCCGGCCCAGCGGAGCCAGACCGCCGACGAGAGCCGCCACCGCCCACTCAGCTATGAATTAAAATGGCTGCGCCCCCTGCCGGACGAGGAGGGAGGTGTGGCTTCCCCATTAACTTCCGGGGTAGTGGGCGGAGCCACGATAATAATGACTGTTACCGCGACCGCGCAGGCGCAGAGAGATCTCAGGGAACGGGGCCCTAGGGCAGTGCTGACGTCACGGCTCTGGGCTGGAGAGACGGTTGACTGTGGCTCGCAAACTTCCTGGAGGCGGGAAACTTCTCCCCACCCCCCTCCTCCGGTCAGTCTCGCGCCTTCTGGAATTCAATTCTCAGTCTGTGACCACAGATCTTCCCCCTTTGGAGCCTGACTGCCAATCATTTCATAGCTCAAGCAATGCTATGTGTTCCATATTTAGATGAGTGGAGTGTTTTTTATAGTCTGCGTTTATATGCCTTTGGGGAAAGGCGAGGGAGATTAGGTTTGAGGATCACACTTGGTGTTGCTCCTAGGTCTGCATACTGGAGGGTGGTTCCCTGGCAGTCTTGGAGAACCGGGCCATGCTCTGCCTGCTATGGAACCCCTGGCCTCCCACGTGCATGCGACTTATCTCTGGGCTAACTCCTTGTTCATGATCTAATACCTTTTAACGCTCATTCTTGTGGACAAGAGGGTGAAGGCAAACCCATATTAATTTATATCTGCACCATCTGCTATTGAACTCGGTGACCTCACTTTTCATTAGGTTTTTCTGCAAGTGTTAAGTGTTGATTACCGCGCATCACTCAGGCCCTGGAGCCAAACTGATCAGGGCGTATTCCTGGCTCACTGCTTAAAATTACTCCTGGCTGGGCTCAGACATAGAACCCGGATTGGACAGCGCCTTACCCGTTGTACTGTCTTTCCAGCTACTACAAGTCGTTTCTCTAAGGCTGGAAAGATAATACCGTCCATAGGACTTTTGCCTTAAAGTGTTTTCTTTAGATTGTGAGTCACATTGTCTCTACTCTGTTTTTTTCGTTTGTTTCTTAGTTTATCTACAATGATAATAGTTGTTAAGAATACTCAGTGCTGGTCTGAGTACATAGTGTTTACAATTAACCTCCGACAATTACAGATATCTTTGTTCCTTCTCCATTCTACTGGCTTGGGGGAAGGATGAGTATTTATGAGCCAGGGAAATAACTCCAAGAACTACTGTGCATACATTGCATGTTGGAAACCCAGGTTGGATCCCTTGACACTGCATAGATTCCCTGAGCATTGCCAGATGTGATCAAGAAAATAAGGTTAATAATACTCACTGTCACTGTCTTCCCGTTCATCATCGATTTGCTCGAGCGGGCACCAGTAACATCTCCATATGACCTGTCTCATGCAAGTAGAGCCCAAGGGCACCTGCTTGCTCCAGGAACATAAAGAGCCTCAACCATTCCATCAGGTCATGGGAATGAGGTCTATAATTGTTACTGGTATTTGGCGTATCAAATACGACACGGGTAGCTTGCCAGGCTCTGCCGTGCGGGTAGCATACTCTTGTAGTCATCTCAAAATCCAGCATTTATTGATGAACCGGGCTGTGATAGGCTGGTCTGCTGGGTGGAGTTCTCACGGGGGGAAGTCCGGATGTGGAAAATGGAGGTTCTCATGGAGTGGGGGTTGTCTGGCTTGTTGTGAGGCTCTGCTGGGGTGGCGGGCCAGGGCTAGAACCTGCCATCCCTCACGGGCACCTCATGAGCGGCTGGGCACAGTGAGAGCCAGTAGCAGCTCTGCCCCATGTCTGGAGTTATTCACTATCACTATCTTCCCGTTAATCATCTATCTGCTAGAGCGGGCACCAGTAATATCTCCATATGCCCTGTCTCATGCTAGTAGAACCCAAAGGCATCCGCTTGCTCCAGGAACATAAAGAGCCTCAAACCATTATATTAGGTCATGGGAATGACCTAATATAAATGTTACTGGTATTTGGCATATCAAATACTACACGAGCAGCTAGCCAGGCTTGTCGTACGGGTGGCATACTGTTGTAGTCACCTCTAAATAAAGCATTTATTGATGAACCACGCTGCCACTAGGGGCCGCGCGAGCCGGGCTGTGATAGTCTGGTATGCTGGGTGGAGTTGTGACGATTTATAAATTTATAAATTTCACTGGAGTTATTACACCATGTAAATTTTAAGAACGTTGAAGTATGTCTTTAAAAAAAATGTCATGGGTATTTTTATGCAGACTGCACTGAATCTGTAGAATGCCTTGACAATGAGTGCCACTTCCAAATATTAATCCTTCTGATCTATGAGCAGGGGATGCCTTTCCATTTCCTCGACTCTTTTCTTTCTTTTAGTGGTGTCTTTCACGTCTTTTACGAAGGTGATTTCCAGGAAAAGCACAGCACCAAGGCAGTTCTGAGTGCTGCCCTCTGCTGAGCACTCCACTAAATTTGTCAGTGACTAAAATTTCAATTTCTATGTCATCTTTCTTTCATGCTAGAATTTGATGATTCTCAACTACACAGTAATTTCAAATACTTTAATTAGGAGTCTGCCTTAACGTTTTGTACATTAAGCCGTGATTGAGTGTGGTGCTTGGCAACTTGCATTACTTCAGAATTCTTTTGCATTCTTTTAATTGTTTCTTAAAATTGCAACCTGAAAACAATGCAAGGTCCAGGTTTTTCTTAATATATAGTTGCAATGTAAGAATTCTAAGGCGTCTCATGATCTAAAAATGTCGTCTTAGTGGCTAAATGATGCTTTATCAACAGCAGCTCTAGGTCTTATTTTTAGCTCCATAGTTTGTTTTTACAGAACATGAAAACACGTGAAGAGGATATGCATAATTCTTGTATTATAAGACAAATAGTCTTGGGATTGGTGCATCTGATTACTAAAAATTGAATATCTTAGGAAAATTTTGTGACTTCTAAAACCCTGTTTCTGGTTTTACACCTAAGTACTTTATCCATTTTGAGTAAACCTTTTGCATATAGTGTTAAATAATGATCTAGTTTCATTCTTAGCATGCCCAGGATTCAAACATCATGTGTTAAAGAGACCAGCGAGTTCCCATTTTAAGATCTTACTTAAATAATACTCAGTGCCTAGAAGAATGGTGTCTGGGTGTGAGACCCTGCCTTGCAACCTAGCTATGAGTTAAGGTCTCATTGTCCCACATGTGGGACCTAGCACCTCTGCCTTTGAGGCTGCTCTCTACTATCTACAGCCCCTGGCACATAAAAGCAGTTTCCAAGCAAAGTAGAGGTGTGATTTAAAGAAGTTGTGGAGGGGCCGGAGCGATAGCACAGCGGTAGGGCATTTGCCTTGTACGCGCCAACCCGGTTCGATCCCCCGGCATCCCATATGGTCCCCCAAGCACCACTAGGAGTAATTCCTGAGCACAGAGCCAGGAGTAACCGCTGAACATTGCGGGTGTGACAAAAAAAAAAGTTGTGGAATCATCTATGCCCCTGGCTTGTTGCAGGTGTGGCTGTGGTGCCTGGTTGTGTCAGTGGGTGGCAGACAGAAGACAGGCTTGTCTACACCCAGGGCTCTGCCCTGTGGACCCTGGATGGTGGATGGTGAATGGTTGATGGCCTGACATAGAAAAAGACTGAGTCCCCTGGGATGAACCCAGTGCCACAGCAGAGCCTGGCAAACTACCTTGGTGTATTTGACATGCCAAAAACAGTAACAATAATGGAACCTCATTCCCAACAAATGGAGACGTTACTGGAGCCTGCTGAAGCAAATTGATGAACAGCAGGAAGACAAGTGACAAGTGGAGTCATCAGCCCTAAAGCAGCCCAAAGAGATGAATGGATTCATCCAGAGAAGAAAGGTCCTTCAGGAAAACTAGCTTCAAGAGCAAAGGGTTATGGTAAACTATGGAAAAGACCATACAAGCTCTTCAAGCTCTTCCCCCTTGGTCACACCCTAGCAGTAAAGTCCCCAGGTGGGTCAGTTTGAGAAAAGCTGCACGTTAAAAGCACCTTTGCAAAGGCAAACAGGTGATTCTCCGGCATTTCAACCTGTTTTCTTTAACTTTCTGGCACATTCTTAGAGATTTGATCATATCGCTACTTCTGAGAAGCCTGTGTTCTCTCCTATACAGATCACCTCTCTCTCTCCTCTCTCTCTCTCTCTCTCTCTCTCTCTCTCTCTCTCTCTCTCTCTCTCCCCCCCCCCCATGTTTCTCTAAGTAAAATTATTTTACTTTGCTGTTCATCACCTCCTGCAATGCCTTTCAGCCTGGAACATCCATGCAGGTCAGGACTGACTTTCCAAGTCCTCTCTTTAGCTGGAGTCAGGCGCTGTTAACACAAATGTGGACTTATTCCTGAGCTTGTAGGTTCTTGAGAATTGTATGCAAGATTTTTTTTTTTGCTCTTTGGGTCACACCCAGCGATGCTCAGGGGTTACTCCTGGCTCTGCACTCAGGAATTACTCCTGCCAGTGCTCGGGGGACCATATGGGATGCCAGGGATCGAATCCAGGCTGGCGTGGGCCAGCCGCGTGCAAGGCAAACACCCTACTTACTGGGCTATCACTCCGGCCCCTGTATGCAAGATTTGCATACAAAACTCAAAAAGCTTAAGAAGTCTGTCTTTTCTACAATTTCAGTAGATGGGTCTGAATTTCTTGTGTTAAATGGCACTCATCCCTTCTGTCTGGTCTGAATTACCATGTCCTGGTTGCTTTTTGTCGTTGTTTGCTTTTTGTGTTACACTGGCGATGCTCAGGTGTTACTCCTGGTTCCGCACTCAGGAATTATTCCTGGCAGTGCTGGGGAGCCATATGGAATGCCGGGATGGAACCCTGGTCGGCTGCGTCCAAGGCAAATGCCCTACCCACTGTGCTATCACTCCGGCCCCCTGAAAGTGTATTTCTATATTAGAAATATTTCTATATTTGAAATACAATATAGAAAAAAATCTATATTAGGAATATTGCTCAGTATGTGTGACATCCAGGTTTAATCTCTAGCACCACAGAGGAAAAGAGAGAGGTTATGCTGTTTTGGGTTTTGTGGGGTTGGTTTGTTTGCTTTGCTTTTTGGGGGAGACAGAGGAGTTTGGTCTAACCTTAATAGTGCTCTGGGCCGACTCCTGGCTCTGTTCTGGGATCACAACTTGTGGATCTTGGGGACCTTATGTGGTGCCAAGTGTTTAGTTTTCATTCTTGTTTTTGTTGTTAGGCCATAACTAGCAACGGTCAGGGATTACTCCTTCGTCTGAGCTCATGGGTCACTCCTGGTTGTTCTCTGGGGACCATATGTGGTACCAGGATGGAACTTGGGTTGCTGCATGCAAGCAAAAAGCTTAACCTACTATACTGTCTCCCCAGCCCCTTGACCATAGAAATTTTGAAGCATAGAGGCATTTTTAAGCCTAGATCAAGTGAAAATTTCCCCCTTCCCTTCCATTTGTTTAGGTTGTTGCTTTTATGACTTGTTACAACACATACACACTTTGTTGTGTGCTCATTGGGGGCCAAGCACTTTAATTGCAGTGTGGCTTACACACACACTGGCTTCAGTGTGTCTGGAAGTTCCTTGAGGTGGCACCAGGGATCACAGGCAGCAGAACCTCCAGGCACAAATAGCAAAGCTGCCGGGTCACACTGTGGCAACACTGGGGGCTGAACTAAGGGCCTCCCTGTAAGGAGCTTTGGCCATTGAGCCACTCCTGCTCTCCCACCTCTGCTAGAATAGAGTGATAGAAGACTGAGGGCCCCCGGCAGAGAGAGCTCAGTGGGTTGAACATATGCTTCGTATGCAGGAAGTCTGGGTTCAATCCTGAGCACAGCATTGTTTTGCACCACCAAAACAAAATTAAAACTTTGTTGGATGACAGGCCTAGCTAGCTTGGGAGCTTTGCAGCTTTATCCACTCACAGCTTAATCTATTTACATGTTCTTAAGTCAAGGTTCATGCTCATGAGATCTCTCTTCTGTGTAAACACTGATGGAGGTTTTGGCAGTTACAGAAGTCACCTTGACTATGAATGAGTAACTTCTGACTTATTATTTATACATCTACCAGGACATCTATGTTATCTAGATTGGGCACAGCTCCTCTTTATACCCACTGGTCCCAACGTGGGACAGTTGGAATTTACCAGGAGACTGCTATCCTGGCTGCATTGAGACTAACACTTAAGATTATAGGATCATACTAGATTGCCCACAAGCAGGCGAGTGTGACCCTTTCAGTATACAGAGAACAAGATACTCAGAATTACTCTGATGCAGATAATAAATAAGAAGAACCTTGTGGGTACCATCTAGATTACATGAAGCCCATGAAATTAAGATGGATTACTTTATACCAGCCCCCTCTCTCCCAGTGTTTTACATAAGGGATAATCTCGGTAGAAGGGATTAATCCTTGGCATAATCATTTGTTTAGACTTGTATTAGGGTGTGGTACCACCCTTCTACACTCTTCTATTATAGAAGCTGTTTAGGGTTCTTTGTTGACAGAACCACTCCCTGAAGTAGGATTATTGCTGAATCCTTTTGGGAAGAGTTGTCGCATGGTTGTCTCACTAATGTTCTGCCAATCTGTTCAGGATGCGAGTGATAGCTTCTAGATGAGGACCAGGCAGATGGGGCATAGTTGCCAATATCGTGGATGCTCCTTGAAGTAGAACTGTCCTGCTGGTGTTCCATTGGGAGGGCACCGATCAGAGGTAGGGGTGACCAGTGTTTGTGGAGGTGTGTTACTTCTTATCACAAATGGCATTTGGATTTCAGAATGAGAATTGGGAACGATGTATCCATCCTGTGGAATTTGGTATGTGGGCAGGTGGATGTGGCTATCAAAGAGATCAGAGTAGAAGTCCTGGATAATCTTCTCCATTGCCTTTCTGGAAGATGTGATCGATCAATCAGGACATCGGAAGGCAGTCATCTTGTTCTTAAATTGGCGAAGGACGGGCGGGCATTGTGAATGCTTTTCCCTGCTTCTTCTGCATTGGCCAGTATTTCTGCTCTTCTCTCTTTGAGGTCTTCCTTTATCACTTCTCTGCACTGCTTTGCGAGTTTGGACTTTAGCATTTGGTCGCCTGAGACTTGCGCCTTGCCATGTTGGCAAATGAGCTCGAGAGTTTTTGAAGACAGCTGTCCTTTTGTGTCTTTCTCTCGGCATTCTTCACGCACAAACATGGAGGTGCTGAACCAGTCGGTTGTATTCTTCATCGATGTCAATGATGGTATCTTCCCATGTTGCCGCATTGGTGCCAAAGAGTTCCCAGTTGGTGGTCATTCTGGGAGTTCTCTTCTTAATCTTTGCAACCTTTTCTCCCCATTGCGGTGGTATAATTTTGCCGGAGGGAGACCGTGGTCTGATCCTGTTTGGAATTTTGGGGACAACTGCGACTTGGTCAGGCAAAATTGTTGATTGAATATGATGTGGTCAGTTTCAATTTGGAACGTCCACCTGGAGATTCCCATGTCCAACGTTTCGATTCAGCCTTCTGGAACTGTGAGTTCCCGTGAATGGTCTTGGTGGACATGATGAACTCAGATAGTCTCTCACCCTGTTTGTTCCATTCTAGGCCATGGGTCCCAAAGTGGAGTTATTTGGCCGGTCTTCTCGGAACTATCTTGGCATTAAAATCCCCGACTACCCCAGCAGAGCCTTGCAACAAGCCAGACTAGCCCCCACTCCATGAGGGGCCACCATTTTCCACATCTGGACTTCCCTCTCATCAGAACTCCACCCAACAGAAGAGCCTATTAACAGCCCAGCTTGCCGCCGCTTGCCACAAGCTGCTTGCTGTGCGCGGTTCATCAATAAATGCTGGATTTAGAGGTGACTACAAGAGTATGCCACCAGCACAGCAGAGCCTGGCAAGCCTCCCGTGTCGTATTTGATATGCCAAATACCAGTAACAATTATAGACCTCATTCCCATGACCTGATGGAATGGTTTGAGGCTCTTTATGTTCCTGGAGCAAGCAGATGCCCTTGGGCTGTACTAGCATGAGACAGGACATATGGAGATGTTACTGGTGCCCGCTTGAGGCAAATCGATGATGAACGGGAGAACAGTGATACAGTGATACAGTGATATAAGGGGACAGACCTGAGGTACTGTTAGGTAGAGAGTGGGACTCCTCTCTAGTAGGATCCACTTTGGTGGGACTCTCTCTCTCTGGTGGGATCCTCTTTGGTAGGAGACTTGGGCCCTTGTGTATGGTCTGAGTTCTGACCAGAGCTAGAGGTCTTCCATTATATTGGATTGCGGTAGTAGAGCTTTTTGTACTATTTAAAGCCTTTTCTTTTTTTTTTTTTTTTGGGTCCCGGGTGCTCGGGTTTCTGGCTCTGCCTCGGAATTCTCCGGTGCTCGGGGGGCCTGGGGTCGGGCGGCGGCGGTACAAGCGCCTCACTGGGCTATCGCTCGCCCTTAAAAGCCTTTTCGAACTGCACCAGACTCATGAGTTTTCATCCGTTCCCGGTGGCCTCGGAGGTAGAAGAGAACTTCTGTCCTGATACTGTTAGGGGACCCCAGCGGCTCCCCGACAAATCTTGAACTAACAGCTCCTGTCTGGTCACCTGTGCTCTTCCAATTGCCAAATGCAGGGGCCAGTCTCTAATTCTTTTCATCTTACTTGATCAATTAATAGTAGTATTTAACAAAGTTCATTACTTTACTCCCCAACCCCATCCCTCTGTTTTTCTGGAGGCAAGGATCAAACCCAGAACCTCACCAAACAAGAGGCTTGTGTTTCACTTCCTTCTTTTGGAAGGTTTCCTGTTTTCTCCGTGAACTTATTGTTAAAATTATTATGTAAATGAATTTGTATATGTATATACACAAAATTATCATGTATATGATATGTATATGTATACACATATGCGTCATCTCACTCATGAAAAATATATTTTTCTTCTTCTAAATTTCCACTTGTGGGGCCGGGCGGTGGCCCGCGGTGGGCGGTCCCCTGAGCCCGCCAGGGTAATTCCTGGTGCAGAGCCAGGGAGAAACCCTGAGCTTGCCGGGTGTGGCCCAAAAAAGCAAATAAATAAATAAATAAAGAGTATCTAAAAAAAAAATTTCCACTTGTAATGCTTCCCATGAATCCACCAGGTGGCAGACAAATACATTTTCCACCTTATGGTTGTTAAGAGCATCAGTTCCTTAATGTAAATCAATTCAAAATATTAACCACGTTTCTAAAATACAGCTTACTGGGCCGGAGCGATAGCCCAGCGGGTAAGGCGTTTGCTTTTGCAATGCGGCCGGCCCTGCCGGCCCGGGTTCAATCCCCGGCATCTCATATGGTCCCCTGAGCACCCCCAGGTGAGTGCAGAGCCAGGAGAAACCCCCTGAGCATCGCCGGGTGTGACTCAAAAAGCAAGAAAAAAAAATACAGCTTAAGTATATCTACCATCTACTAAAGTAATACTATAATGTATTAGTGTTTAATTCACAAGACACGGTAATTATAAATTACTGAGCAATATAGGTACTCTGATAAAGTACCTATATTATACATTTCATTTGCTTCATTTTCCTGAACACTTGGAAATTATCTGTTGGTGGTACTTTGGGATATGAAAAATAAATGAAATCTTACTGATGGTAAATCAAAGTCTCTTTAATCAACTAGTTGTGTTGAAGTAGTGTTTTTGAGATTTCCAGTTATTTCAGATTTTAAATTCATCAATAAAAATCGCTCATAAGAAGACCACAAAGACAACTCAACAATCTGGAGCACATACTTTGCATATAGGACGTCCATGTTTGATCCCTGGTGCCATGTTTTCAACACCAGGAGTGGCCTTCAAGCACCAAACTGGGAGTAGCACCAGTAAGTAGACTCCCTAAGCTCCACTGGGTATAGCACAAAAAAATATCGGTGATAGAAAACATGAATGAGTGAGGCCCTGGGTTTGATTCCTCATACTGCAAAAAAAAAAAAAAAAAGTTCATCATATGTTGGGGTGTAGATGTGAGAAAGAGACCTCCAGTGGGCTGAGTGTGTGGATTGGGTGTAGCAGGAGAGCCAGGTCCTGTAGGCCCTGTCCTGGCACCGCCTGCTACCCTGCGCACTGCCAGGAGCAACTCCTAAGCACCCACCCATAGGAGTCCCTGAGCATCACTGGGTGTGGCTCCAAAACAAGCAAATACTCATAGATGCTGAGTGTATGTATTCATTTTTTTTGCTTTTTGGTCACACCCGGTGATGCTCAGGGGTTACTCCTGGCTCTGCACTCAGTGATTACTCCTGGCAGTACTCAGGGGACCATGTAGGATGCTGGGGATCAAATCCAGGTCGATTGCACGCAAGGCAAGCACCCTACCCGCTGTGCTATCGCTCCGGCCCTGGATGTATATTGTAACATCCCCATAAAGCTCTAAGTGTACCTCATCTCTAGCCTCACAACTATATTTTTCTAGTTTTCAGACTGCTTTTTGTATTATGCTCTTTTTTGAAATAAAAAGAAGACAACTTATTGGGTACATGACGTCTGCTTTGCAGAGGGATGGGAAAATATTTAATTTTTTTTTTTAATTTTGGGGCTAGCTTTGGTGGTACTCAGGACACTCAGGAATGCTTCCTAGCAGGGCTCAGGGAACCATATGGGGTGCAAAAGATAAAACCAGGTCAGCTGCACACAAGGAAAATGCCTTACCTGCAGTATTATCTCTCCTGGTCTTGGATGGGAAAATATTTTAAAAGCTTAAGCTGGGATTGCAGCTCAGCAGTAGAGCTCTTGCCTTTGCGTGTGTGAGACCCTGGGTCCCATCGTCGGCACTGAAAATAAAAGGTCAATACAAACATAAAAGCTGTGTGAGAGGGACATGGGTCTATGGAGATTTTATGGTTCTTTATTGTTTTTAAATATAAATAACCATTCCAAGTAATGACTTCTCCGTCAGAGAAAATGACTAGAATGAATCCATTAGGGACTGCTTGAATTAGAATGTAATTAAATACATTTTGCATCATTCCTAAATTAGCAGATTTTCCTAGTCTACTCTCCTACTTGAATTTAAATTATTTGAAAAAAATCATTCAGCATTGCTATATTACATTTATTCTTCCAAATATTCTTATGGCTTATATTTTATGTCTAAAACTATTTTTTGCCTGTTTTTGTTTTGGGGCCACACCTAGCAATGCTTAGTGGTTGCTCTTGGCTCTGTACTCAGGAATCCTGGTGGAGCTTAGGGGACCATCTGGGATGTTGGTAATTGAACCCATTGGCCATATGCAAAGCAAATGCTCTACCCACTGTACTATTGCTCTGATCCAAAGACAAGCTTTGTGTTTGTTTTTATGGTTTTTGCTTTTAGGGGGTTGTGGGCAAACTTCGAAGTACACAGGGGTTACTCCTGGCTCTGCACTTAGGGAATCACTCCTGGTGGGGCTCAGAGGACCATATGGATTGCAAGGGGTGGGAGCACTCGGCTACAAGACAGCACCCGACCCGCTATCACTCACTCCCTTCTTTTTTTTAATTTCACTTATTCATTTATTTGTGATTTTTTTTTTTTTTTGGTTTTTGGGTCACACCTGACAATGCTCAGGGGTTACTCCTGGCTCTGCACTCAGGAATCACTCCTGGTGGTGCTCAGAGGGACCATATGGGAT